>PVHY01000452.1:78003-170503 GCA_004024945.1 Uropsilus gracilis | reverse complement strand
TTCAAAAAGCTTCTGAGATTACTCTGATTCTTATGCACAGTGAGAACCATTGTTGTGGGTCTTATTTTGAAAACCAGGAGAGTGTTGGTTCCCAATGATCCATTCCTTTGTTTCAACACTGATTTAAAAATCTTTGACCGTTGGCAAAATATCAGGGAGGTATCTATGTCTCTGGATTGTCACAAAGCTGGGTCCTCTAAGTATCTTGTTTGACATACTAAAAAACGTGACACATTTCTCAATGTCATCATCATTGCTCTTGCCTATGATTTTTTTTTTGTTGATTGAAAGAAAAAAAGGAATGGGATTTTACATAAACTGAGTGATTGAATAAAATAAACCTAAGGCTTAAATTGTCATCACTATCTTCTTATATAATGTTATGAAAACAACCGAATGATCTAGTGTCTTAAATTAGAAAGAATAACTATGACAACCTTCCATGTACAGTCATGGCAGGATTATGTTGCATTTTTTTCTTAGGAAAATCAGGAAATCTGGCCCAGTTCTACCCAACTGACGATCTTAAATGCAAAGTTCCTGCCACATGTACAACAATGTATTTGTGCAAAGAGGACATCATTGGGTTAATCAAGAAAAGTATGAAAACATCCAAATGGGAAAGGGAAAATTAGTGGCAAGAAAATAAAAGAAATGAAAGGCACATTGTTGTGTCTAAATGATTATAAAGATGTGACTACAGGTAGTATTTTGTTGGGGAACTGGGAGGAAAAAAAAAGCAAATTAGGGGCACTTGAAAAGGAACAGTTACTAACATAAATTTGGACAATTCTTTATCCCTGGGCTGAGAAATCTCAGGAAGATTTCTAATTAGCTGAGATAGAACTTTCTTCCTTATTGAATTCCTGCATATTGAACACAAAGAACAGAAGATTTTAAGAATTTTTAATTTTAAGATGTAAGATTTTAAGATTTTAATTTTATCAGCATTCTCCATTATTTTGTTAAACTGTTTCTACTTAAATATATTTGTTGAAAGTCTATTAGGTACAGGTGTGCAGAATGGGAACCTGGAATTTTAAAGCTGAGACTATGATATGATAGACTATCCACCATATTTTATTTTGAGGTAAAGAGAAAAGATGAAGCAAAAGCATAGACAAAAACATTTAAAAAAATCAAACATTTAAAGGTTGGTCTTATTGTAATAAAAATGGATTGGTCTTATCTTTAGCTATTGGACTTTTTCTATACACTTTTAGAATGGACATTTATCTCTGACAGTAAGTTCACTGATGACCAAATAAATATGATACTTAGTTTTATTTTGTTCCCAGGTCACAGATATTCCATATTCCTTATACTGACAATAAAACCTCTGGAATTGTGAAAGCACGTCTTCCTTTGTGATTTTCTGAATTTCCACATTGAAGGCGTGTGGCTTGTGACACTTTAGAATTCCTCTTCTCCCAAGGATAGAATAAGTACCATGTGGTTAGAGGGTCAGCATAATAAATAACACTTTCTTCCCTTCTGCCTCCTCCACCGCTTCCACATGTGCACCCCACTCACCACTTTTCATGGCAGAAACGGTGACTGTCCAGTTGTGAGCTGTATTCTTCTGCCAACAGTGCGCCATCACAGGCAGGGCAGGTTATGAAAGCAACACACTCATAGTGGTCACAGAGGCTGCTGACAGTCTGACTGGGCTTAGCTGTCACCAGAAAGTCCCTCTTTCCCTCCCGCTCATAAAACTAAACCCAAATCTTTGGACATCGTATTCATGTTAAAGTTTTGTTAATGTTAAATGTAATGTAATGTAAGAGCTTCTAAGATTTAAAGACTTTAAGTCTGGCCTCACAGGTTTAAGGACTTATATTCTTTTTTCCTCTTCGTCTTCATGTGACTGTGAATAGAGGATGCTGGAATGCCTCTTTTGTGACTCATTCTCTTACCAACACTCCACCTTCTGCTCACAGGAACTTGCAACAAGTTAGACACTTAGACTACAAACTTCTGAAAAATGAAGTGATCTGACAAATGAGTTTATCATATGAACTTTATATTATTGACACATGTGCTTTGGCTAGTGATGAATATTTTAATTTAAAGGGAATCTTGTCTTTTCCCGTGGCTTTTGGGTTCCTCTTATAATTCAGCAATTTAGTTTGGGTTGGACTTAATCTTTAATACACTATCAGTTTCTTGGAAAAGCTGGCTGCTGATGGTTACCTGAGATACACAGGTATCACAGGTATGGGTACTCTCTGTTTTCTTTGACTTGATTGGGTACATCTCTCATGGCAATCTGTGAGACCAATTAATGGAGGAAGTAAATTATATTAATTTCTTTTCAGCTGTGCAAGAAAAAGAGTCAAAACATAATGGGAAAATTCTTCTAAGTGTGAAAAATTACCCACTTTGTCTATTTCATATTTCTCAAATTCAAAAATTAATGACTTCTTAGGGAAAAAATGTGTGCATCTCTGTGAACAGAGTTTATGAATGCATGCGGGCATTGCTGGAGAGGCAGAAAGGAGAAGGGTTCCTAAATAGGAGAAGAAAAACAGTTATGCACTGAAATATACATTTTTCATACTTTCACATGATTGATTTTTCAGAAAAAAATAATTGTGCAAAATTTAACTGATGCTACACTAGCTATGACAGAGCGGCAATTTCTGATTTTGCTGGACTTGAACTGGTAAAATTACGACTCAGGGTTAGGTTCTTACCCAACTGCTGGAATACTGACACTGCTGGTCTTTGGCTAACTGTCCGGTTGTACTGGTCTTCTGGACTTATTAATGTTTCACATATCTGGATGTTACTCACCCTGCTTGTTCTGTTGGGAAGATTCATTCCATCTTTGCCTGGGAATCTTGTTTATTCTGTATGAATGAACCCGGTCCCCAACTCCTCCAGGAAGTTATTCCTGAGACATTAGACTGAGATCAACGTATTTCTCCTATGAGCTTATAGAGCTATCTGCTTCCTCCTATTACAGAATTTGGCTAGAATAGCTATGGCCAATTCCTATGTCCATTTCCACTATTAGAGTATAAGTTTCTCCAGACAGTGCCTGTTTTTGTCCTAGAACTTTATATTCCAGAAGCCAGCACAGCATCAACAGATGTTTCTTGAGCTCAACCAAGATGATGAAAAAAAAAAAAAAGCGATGGAATTATGAGGGTCTGAAATCAGATTCCTGGCCTCTTTAGGAAGAATGGAAGTAGATGAGAGAAACTATAGGGCTGTTCTCAGATTAGTGGTCGGTTGATTTTGTATGGAGAAAGATCAAAGTAGTCATCAGCCTACAGGGTCAAGAAATTGCTTCCATGTATCAGAAACAGGCACAAGTACCAGGACCCTTAGGTATTAACAATGGTGCCTGTAACATTTGATCACATAGAAAGGACTTCTCACATATGCATTCTGTCATTTGACCCTAACAATGATACTGAGCGATGAAAATTTCTTTTCATTCTATACTGTAGGTAAGATAACTGATCCTGGACTACATTCATTCATTCAGCACAATTTCGTGTGCACACTGTGAACCAGGCCTCAGAGCCCAGGAAAGTGAACAAGACAGCTGCCATCCCGTGCTAGGAGAGCTTGCACTGTAATGGCGAGACAGGCATTTTAAAATTAATTACATGATTAATTATCTAATTACAATCTTGTTTCATGCTATGAAGAATTAACTGTGCAGTTGTGCTCACAAGGGAGAGAACGTGGGGGCAGACCTCTTGCAACAGCATGTGAACATGCCTTGGGCAGGTGTTATCTATGTTGGATAAAGGGGTGAGGAGGAGTGGTTTTGTGAAGAGGAAAGAGGAGCCACCACTTGGGGAGAAGCTGTGTGCCTTTGAGGAGCTGGAAGATGTATAGGGGCCCTGGCGAGTGGGGAGAGAGACAGCAAGTATCTGGAGGAAGTTCTGGCCTCTGAAAGTTGTGAGGGACAGGTGAATGCAAAAGTATTCTGGTGGTAGCAGTAAACATGAAGGTCGGGGGGTTTGGACTATAATTTCAAGGAATGGCTTTGGGGGAAAATGACTTGGAATGAGAAGAGAAGTCATTTGGCTAGCAAAGCAACCTCAGAGTCGAAGATAGTCAACTACTTTCAGATCTCAGATGCCTTAGCACATTTAAAGATTTTATCTTTCACTTCAGGGTTGTTAATGCTAAACTACCCCTGAGTTGGGCACCTGAATGTCCTTCCCCAGTGAATTTTGTTGTGGCTGTTCACTTCACGTTCTCTCAGGGCTGGTTGTAGATGGCAGAAAAGTGTGAACATTCCCAGTCTCATTTTAACAGAATTAACTAGACTTACAACCTCAATGTCAGCGAACAATGAAAGCTTACCACTGAACATATGAAACAAAAATGAAATTAGCCAGCAGTAGGAAAGTACAAACAGCTGAGGCATTCAATTGTTAGCCATTTGAAGGATTAACTTCTAAATCATGTAGAGCTCCCTTGGTGGTTTAACTAGTTGGGCACTCAAGCGTATATAAAAATATACTTCAGAGTAGAAATGTTTTTCTTCACCTATAAAATAGAGATTTACTAGCAGATTGTGGTATTATTGATACTGCATTTCCTTGTTTTGGCCTATGAACTTCATATATATGTATATATGTTACTTTCTCATTTGTAGTCTTGCACTTGTAGTTGCAGAACAGATACCATAAAACTGACTCTATCCCCAGTCAAGTAGGACAGGTCCATCTTGGATCACTGCTGTATCTAAAAATCCCTGTGTATTCCTCTGGAATTCTATTCTGGTCCTGTGCTATTGTTTTGTATACTTCAGATTTACACAGCTCATTCGATATCCAGCCAGGCTTAAAGATTTTATTTGATGGTTATTTCAATAATAATTATGGAGGTTGCCAAACTCTCCTTACCTATTCAAAAATAAACAAAAAATAGACCCACCATCATAACAATAAAAGCACAACAGCAAGATGTTTTCACAATATCTTTAAAGTCATTTTGATATTTCTCAAAGGTTTGGCAGACCTATTTAGAACATAGCCAAAGAAACTCAATTAATGGTCATTATCATTAATTACTTTATATGTTTCAATAGTTTGTTGGGAACCATATTTTTTTTCTGAAAATATTGTTGTTGACTTGGATTTTAATGTTTCATTAAAACAAAACCACCACCTATGTAAGTGTTTATTCAATTGGGGCTAATTGAATAATTAGGATTGATGAATTCTATGTTTTTCTTTTTCAGAAAGTGAGTGGCAGAGGCTTTTTGAGGCTTTCAAACATTTCCCACGAGCTTAGTCTCTTTTCTATATATCTGTACCTAAAATTCCCCCACCCCTAAATCATTTTCAGAAAAGAGCCATACACTGACACTTTTTTCCTCTTTATTTGAAAAGACTAAAGTGAAAGGCAAAAAAAAAAAAGGTAGAATCACCAAGAAAATCCTAAACAAATAAAGTGCAAACACAGAGTGACAAGCACACTCAGACCCTGGATTGGTTATGGATGAGACGACAAGTATATGATGAAATTAATGACCCTCTGTCAACTTTTTAGATCTCACTTTTAAAGAGAATGGACCAAAAATCAATAGCCCCCAAACCACCAGTACTCCAGTGAACCAGTCTTTCATTTATCTTGCTGTTGGCACCCAGATAGAAATGCAGCCAAGCACAGCACAGCGCCTTTGCAGGAGCCATCATCATAGGCAATGTCTGAGCACCCCAGTTCAGGGTCAAAGTTGCGCACCAAGTCTTTGTGGGGAAGGGCAGCTTCTAAATACCAGTCTCCCCATTCCATCTACTCAGGTGGAATCTATTTGGCATATGCATATCAGGTGTTTGGGCTTTGGAAGGTTACCTATTAGGCTGGCAGAGTCCTAGCTCGCCCATAGCAACAGATGACCAGGAATTCCTGTCTCTAGTCATATTATATATATATATATATATATATATATATATATATATATATATATATATATATATATATATATAATATGATATATATATTCTACTCTGTTATATTCAAGTGTTGCAAAATCAAAGTACACAAAAAAGTACAAAACAATGTTTTGTTATAGTCAAGTGTTGAGAGAACAGCAAAATACATGTTGTAAAGATGTAAGTTGCATAACACAAGGATGTATAGCCTGACTGTATCTTGGCTTCTCAGAAATTATAGTTTTTGAAGACCTTTGTTAGAAGAGGATCAGAGAAACTGTAGAGATCATGTACAAGATGTCTTGGGCCCAGACCCAGCAGATCGGGCTAGATTTTGTAAGAAACAAACATTTTAAAAGCAAGATGAGTTGTAATTGTGCTTGTAATTTTAAGGGTGAGTCTTAGAAGAAATCCCTTAAACCCAAGACTGAAGTTTTTGGAAATAAATTTGGTTAGCACATCAGGCGAATTTTCCTACAGTAAGAAAGTCATATTAGAATGTGAAAGATGGATTAATGTAAACCAAATGTTCGATAGTACTGCTAACAACTGAGACCAAAGTGAAATGAAATGATGCCGTTATGTTAAAATGGATGTTAGCACACGGAGAAAAAAATCAGTGTAAAATGAGAGAGATCACATTTTGATGATAATCTAAGATAAGCAAAGTGCCAGCCATTTATCTGGCATTGTCCAAATGGAATCTGATCAATGATTGTCTTTAAGCTTTTAATTTTATTTATATAGCAAACACTACATGACTTACTACATGCAGCCACTGTTCTGAGCACTTTAAGCATAACGATTATTTAATCTTCCCCATAATATAAGGAAATATTACTATCATCCTAGTTTTAAAGTTATGGTACAAAGGCTCAGACAGGTTAAGGTCCAAAACACACAGGTAACTCAAAGATAGTAAAAAATAGAAGAACTTATAAGCCAGATAATTTGCTAGTAAAGTTTGTTTTTTCCTTCATAATAATATAGTTAATTATTTTGTTATAAGATTTTTAAAGGGAGAAATTCTTTCATGTAAAAAGACAATTCAAGGAAACATTTATAAAATTTTTAGTACCAAACATTTGACATTGACACCTGGAACCTCACAGTGACAGTATGATAAATCTGTGACCATTTCTTAAAAGTTTTGCTATTTAATGTTTAATTTAATTTCTTACTGGAAGAAGGGAACCTACAGTAATTTATTTTCAATGTAAATGAAGATTTGATCACTATGACTGAGCAATGAGAGAGTTCCTCATTTTTTTATACACTTAGGAAATAACTACTATGTGTAATCAATTGATGTAGAAACAACAGTACCATTTGTAATGATGGGTATAGTAGCTTTTCTATACAGTTTTGAATGAATACTACAATAGCTTTAAATGAATGATACAGTTACCCCTTAGTTTCCTGGACAATTTTCCTCACCTAACATCGCTATTTTGCTGTGACAGAAAAAAGAGTGAGAACAGGAGCAAATAAAAATATCAAGTGAGTGAGAACACAAAGTGATTTTGGGTAAACAGAGTATATGAAATCTATACCAGTGAGACATGCTTATAGACAATCACATGAAATTTGGATAGTGGCTTGAGAGTTCCTTTTGTTTCAAATTCAACAAATAATATTTCTGTTATGAAAACTATTATAATACATGATCTACATTCTAAGAACATGTGCCTAATGCATGTATTTTACATTCCAAAACCTAACTGAAAACTACTTTGAAAAATCATTGCAATGGTTTTTCTCAGGGCCTCAATTATTCATTTTAGAAATGTTAGCAAAGACCCAAGTGTAAACCTTGAACATGGACGCAGGCGGTAGTACTTTTACAAACACTGTCACACACGATGGTTGGTGCAGTTCATCGCTCAGACATGCTGATCCTGACTTCCACTGCTCTCTGGGCAGCTCTTGCTGGCTCAGTGGGCAGGTGGGTCTTCCCTTTTCCTTCTCAAGCAAGGTCAGGCAAGAGGGAAATTCCACCTCAGCAAGTCTCATGGAAACTTCCCAGCATGAGGGCAGACTTGGTCAAGTGTGTGCAGAAATTCTGATCACTTGGTTGGCTGAATGGAGATGTTTTCACCTTACATAGTTTCAATTCTCCTAATACAATTATGATTGATAAAAATACAATTGGCCTATATACTTGATGCCCAACACCATGACAATGAAGAGGCAAATTGCCTCTAAAGAGGAAATGGAGGCTCTCCTATTGCACTGTGTCAAATACTTTGACTGCAATGACAATTAGAGAAATTAACATTTAAAAGTGTCACTTGATACATGGAATTATTTAAAGTTTACTATCAAAATGGAACAAGTGAAAGAAAATTTTTGGAAATGACTTAGTCATTTAAATAGATTTCAGTGATCATGGAGGTGATCATAGAGTCTGAAAAATAATCACTGCCTTATTTACTTTGTTTCCACTTACACTGTGGGATGTGAACCTGTTTAGAGACAGAATCTACCTCCCTGCTGGTTTTATCTTTCAAGTAGGGTTGACACTTACCTGCTTAAATATCTCAATTCTTTTAGCAAAGCCAGATGTCAAGCTCCATTTTGTCTACCTTTTCAGCTGAAATAACTAATTTAACCATTACCAGTTAATCTTCTAAACACACCAACTGAATGACAAAACAAGTATGCTCAGGGAACAGATGGAGTTTTTATATTTCACATGAGGATCAAGCTAATATCTATGCAAGATGAATATTACACCTAGGAATGTCTGTGTAATCTTTCCATCCCCCACACCTAATGGGGGTCCTTGTCCTAACACTTAAATTGCATTATAAAATGAAAAGTCTGTGCTATTTTGTCTGGTCACAGGCATGTGAATGTGTGTCCACAGGCTACATATTTGAACTGAGCCTTTGTCCAAGTGCTCATTGATGTAAATGATGACAGTGCTCTTCTATGCTAACCAACAGTAAAACTTTCTGTTTGATTGAACTGGACTTTGAAACCAGTTCCTTATGTTTCAGTTTCAGACTTTTTAAAATAAAAAGTCAGCATGAATATTTTTATATATGAGCATGTTTATTTTTTGAGATTTCATAGAAATATTTCAGACAATAGAAAAATTGTTTTTGAGATGTTTTCAAAATAATGTTTCTTTTTTCAGTCCTAGAATGTAAACCTATATTTACCTTTGGCATATGCACTTGCACATAGAGCATACCTTTACAGCATTCTTCATAGCTTCCAGATTATTTGTTGAATTTGAAAGAAAACCAATCTCAAACCACTTTTCAGCACTATTCATTCCCAGTTGTCCATAGGGTTGTCATATCAGTGAGTAAAATTAACAGGATATAAACATTTCAATAGTCTGCATTTCTTTTCTTCATCAAAACAAATAAGAAAGTGAATGGATTTGAATGGGTGATGGAGCGCCTGCTATGTGCCAGGTACTATAGTAAGTACTAATGACATAAGGATCTCCTCACCTAGACCAGTGTTGGCTTCTTATCTCTTTTCACCTATTGGCAGGGACTTCAGAGTCCTAAATCAAACCATCTCATTGTCTGACATTAAGCAGGTCATTTAGTACCTGTGCAATTTTTTTCATCAATAGTTTTCCATTTTTCTATAAGAATAAAATTGTATTTACATAATGTTTGAAAATGATCTCTTGATCACAAATCTATCCAAATGACTAGTTTGTCACTGCCAGCCTGACCAACTCTGTTGGCTGGGGGATGGGGTGGTTAGTGGAACATGTGTCTCATGGGGTATTCAGGTGTGTGACAGAGCTACCTGGAAACCTTTAAGATCAGCTTTTTGCTTTCTGGAATGCCAGCAGGACTGGTGACTGAGAATCAAATTATATGTTCTGGTTCTGAGAGTGGGTTTGGAGCTTAATAATGAAGCTGGAGTAAGAAGGTAGCTGTGTGCCAACAACACCAGTCACCACTTTTGTGGCCATGTGTGAGGAGAAGGTCTGGTATGAATACATCTCACCAGCAGCCCCTGGCTCCCACATCTACAAGGTCTTTGGAATTAACCACAACCTTTGACCTCCCAAAGGATGCCTTCAATCTTGCCTTTCTTTATTAGTTGAAGAGTTTATCAGCTCTATACTCTTAGACACTTTCACATTTGTACACATGGACAGCTATGATTAATTTATGCATAGTCACTACCAAAAACTTATCTTTCTAAAAATGGAGCAATGTTTTCTTGTTGGTCTGCTGTTGTCTTTTTGATCTATGTGAGCATATCCAGAATAGCTGGTAAAGCACTGTGGCAGGAGTCTGGAGACAGGTCTTTCTCTGCTATTTACTGGCTAAATGACTTCAGCCAAATCTCTAAAGACCTAAAGTTCAAATTTCCCCTTTATTAAAATAAATATGCTGGGTCAGTAAACAGAGCTACAAATGTCTTTGCAGGCCTCAAACCTTCATGATCCTCTAAAACCCAGCTACAAGGTGGGTTTTCTTTGGGGGAACAATATTAAGTCTTGGATTTATATGAGCATGTCATTCAAAAAACATCTATTTGAACATCCATCCGTATCATTGTTTCTGTCCCAGATGATGAATCAGATGAGACCACAGCTTAAATAATTTCAAAAGCACACATTTACTGTCTTTCCACTCATTTTTTTCCTGGTGGAGAGGGGGTAAGAAATTCCAAACCCGGCAAAACTGAGAGTTTTGTCATGTCGGTGACCACTATGCCATGCCCTTTGTTGTGACTGTCCATTTCAGAAAGATGCTAGTTTTCTTTAAGAGCAGGCGTCTGCGGCCGCAGGTTTACTGGCTGAGAGGAAACAGGAAGGCGAGGAGGGCACCAAATAAAAGATAAGGATTATTTTCCAAAGAGGGGCTGACCAACTGATACCTGAACCTGGAACATGATCTCCTTGTATATCTCAGACTTTCCTGTAGGTTATCTGATTCCCCTCCATGGGTGTTTTTGACCCTCTTCGTATTTAATCCCTGTGTTGTACCAGGCTTTGCCATCATGCTAATCTCTTCCATTTCCTTTTTTTAGCAATTGACAAAACCTGGATCCGTGGAATCTGTAATGGACCGTTCTCAGGGTGGGGATCCAGTTGGGATTTGCTCAGTTTCTCGCAAGGCCACTAAGTCCACTGTCAGTGAGATTTGCTCTCTTCGGGAAGGCAGAAGCCGAGTCTGACCATGTGAAATAATAAATGTTTCAGATAGCACATCCTTGATTTTTTCCCCTAGAATAATTGGAACGTTCATCTAAATGGATTTAGTTTCCTTGTAATTTATTTAATTGCCTCTGCTAGGAGTGACTTGTATCCATGTCCATGCCATCTAATCTTTGTGATTCTCAGCTTGTAAAATGAGGGTGTTGACCTCTATGATCTCCAAGGTCTTTCTAACTCTGAAATTCTATGACCCGATACTTCTATTGTTTAGACAAAAAATAGATCTGTTCTGAAATGTTCTGTGTTAGGCAGCAATCCAAATTGACTTTTTAAGAATTCACATAAGAAAAAAATATTCTCACATGGAGTTCTATAGGATGAAGAGAGGGCCCATTCATTATTTGTTTGCTCTCTGTGGGAAAGCTATTCGTTTTTTTCCTCTTCGAACAATATAAGGAAACAACTTATCTTTTACGATTTTTGGATCCAGTTCATGAAGGGTGTCAGTATTGTCCAGTGTTCCCAACGGGGACGTGGGAGTCAGAGAGCCAGAGCTCGTTCCCAGCTTTTCTAGCTCCTTATGTGACCTTCGAAAACCATGCAACAATGCTTAAGACTCAGTTTATCTGCCTGAGAAATTGGGCTCCTACATCTTTAGTACAAGGACACTGTTCTTAAATGTCTTGGGAAAGGATTACAGCAGGCTGAAGGGTTAAAATGATGAGCCTTAGTCTTTCAGAGAATCTAGGGGATCTCGGTGTCAGATGCTTTCCAATACCTGGCACCAGAAGCTTTCACCCAAAAGGTGCAGGGTATACAGCATCACAGGGCATAATTAGAAACTGAGTATTCAGCCAAGATGGGTGACTCCAAACTGGAGGTGAACTTTTGTATGGTGGGGGGACAAGTTTGCTATGTAAGGTATTCATAAAGAGGCAAGATAAGGGAATGAATGACTAAGGTAGGTACGGGAAAGTCCAGAGCCCCCTCCCCTCCGCAAACCTAAAGAATTTACTAGATGTATCCACTTCTACCTAATTAAGTACCATTTTATTTAAAATGAAGCTTACCTGTTAATGTAGCTAAATGAATTCTCTTACATAACTATATTTTCTTCACTAACTGAAAACTAAAATTGACCTTCTATGTTCTCTGGCCAGTTTTTTCAGATTAAAGTTCTTAGTAATGTAGAAACGAGTGCAAACTTCTGAATATGATTTTACTGCTTTCTCTAAATTAATATGAACCAGTGAATTTCTGCTATTGTCAGAGACTTGAAACAACCCAGGTAGTCCCCAAATCGCATGTACAGAGTAAAAAAAATATTATTACCGGTGGTTTCACAGTGACACTGCTTGATTCAGAAATAGCCAGGCTGTCAGTTTCAAATCAATCCCTAGAACCCTGCTCCACAAAATACCAGGTCAGGAAAATAATTATGGTTTGAGGAAGAATCGCTCAATTATGTTTTATGATTTAACTACAGGCGCTGAATCAACTCCTATGACTAAGAGTACAGTTTGGTCGGCGTTACCTCAGTAAATATAAAGTGAGCACTCAGATTTCCCAAGCAAATGTGAAAATGTGAAATTCTCTAAAGCAACCCTCCTAGCATAGGAGGAAATAGCCATTTTGGATATGCACTCCTTTGGCTTTCTTGTGAGGGAATCAAGTCATCATTCCGACATGTTTAAATGCTGCACTTGAACTGCCTTTTTGAGAGGCAGAGGCATGCCAGAGTGCACCACGATTCATCATATTAAACTTCATTTGGTGGAAATATTACAAGGGAATAGGTTCTTGGTCTCCCAGGAAGTGCCTCAGTCCTACATTACTTCCCTATCGCCCTGCTCACCACTGCCCCGTTATTTCTTTGTAGTCTGTGCCCAACGTGCTGTGTGCGGCTACATTGGGACGAGAGGCCCCCATCCTGTGAAAAATTCAGATGGCTATAGCAGTAATCAAAAATACCAATAAAGTGTCACCGGTCCTCACTGGTGATGTGGGATGGCGGGTGAGTGAGATATAAAAATGAATCATGAGGCGAGACATGATTGCTGCTCAGGCAACCATTTCCAAATGGGAGTGCACCCAGGTTGCATAAATGGTCTGGAATATTCTCTGTTAGGCCAAAAGGCTCGCAGATAACAGCATCAACTCATCAGGCTCTGAGGCCCCCGGGGACCTGGAAGGCAGAAGAGTCGTTGCTCCTGTGGCTGAGCCAAAAGCATTAATATCTGGATACCACTGGGCAAGTGGCACCTGCTGACAGGAGCTACTTGGAGTAAAGTTGGTTTTAAAAAATAAACGCCATAGTCCTATATGTTTAATATGGGAAGCTGTCCGAGGTGTAAAGAATGGTTAACTAAATGAGTGGGATACCATTAATCTTGGTTTGTTACAGCACTGCATCTTTAGCCGTGGAAGAGAGGGTGGGTGGAGAAAAAGACTTGCTCCTAGCTCATAACCTGAGTGTTAAAACTGATGTCCTTCCCATTAAGGCCTGTAAACTCATTAGCACATGGCAATTTATCCTCTTTTATTTCTTCTCAATTATCCTATCATCCATTGTATCTGGGTCTGATTACCCTTTCCCAGAGTCAAACATTATCTTGTAAATCATTTGCTTGAAGTCGGAGCCTGCCACCCACTGCCCGGGATTTGCTTAGGCAGGTAATAAATCAATTAGTGTTAAACTTGTGGTATCATCTATTTTCTTTCCATGTGTTTGGAGAAAGGAACACCTGAAAACCTAGCTTAGGTTACATCACATTTCTGTGTGTGCCTCTGAATAGTTCAGAGACTTTTGCTCTTATTCAAGGGGGCAGATGAGGAAACAAGGGGTGGAGAGGGGTAGATAAGGTAAAATAAAACTTGAAATGCAAATCCTCAGTGCGTGCCTGAAGGCGGATGGCATTGCAGGTAGGCTGCCCTTGGCTTTCAGAGGTGACACTTTCAGTCATGATTGGATGCATCTACTATTCAAACACAGGCATCAGAGATTTTGTCTCAAACACAGTCATGGAACCCAAAGGGAGATTGTTGTTCCTTTTCCCTTCTATTATTCTTTTATGTATATTGTCCTTCTTTGTACTTATCAGTTGATCTGAGGGAACCAGACCAGGGGTGGCAGTGGTTTTGAGGTTATTGTGTCTTTCTCTCCCTCTTACATTCTTAAGGTGGCTCTTCTCCCTTTCAGCGCTGTATCAGTTTACTTACACATTTTATCTTCACACTCTGGACCTAGTTTTCAATTCTCTCTCTAAGTGTTGTACAGTAAGCCTGACCAGACAACTGTAGCTCAAAAGCAGGTTCCTAAATTAGAGAAAAGAGTAAACTCTTGGATTTTTGAGCAACTACTTATCTCACTAAGTGATGCACACTGTATGGGCTATAAATTAGCAGAGATCCCTGCCCCCTGGCTGGGGAAGAGGTACCTGGAGGGAAGTACCAGACATGTGGCAGGGCCATCAGCCCTGCTCTGATCATGGAATGTGTGGTGGAGCCATGAGCAGGGCTGGGCCACGATGCAGTTGCCGGGAGTGCTTGGTTTGGGGCCTGGTAACTTGGATAGCAGTCAATTTGTTCCTTGGATGTCCTTTCCTCTCAGATGACCTGTGGTGATGGAATCCAAGTCAAATCCCCCTGCCTGTTTCCTGGGGTCTTTGGCTTTAGTTCTTAGCCTTTCACGCTATAGAATACACCCAGGGGCAGACCTATGCTTCAGTGACATACCCTGATTTTGGGTCATCATTCATGTATCACTAATATTGACTAAACTTTCAGTGCACAGTATTATGGTGGGCACAGGGTCTAAGAAAACTATGTAGCCATGTGACCCTTTACAGAGGGGCTGATGGAAACACTCAGGAATGGCACCAAGCTCTGTCCCCAGAGCAGGGAATTTGAATCACGGGGCTTGTTAAAATGCAGACTCTGATTCAACAGGTCTGCGGTGGGCCTGAAATTCTGCATTTTTAACAAGCTCCCAGATGGTGTGAATGCTGAAAACCCATGGCACTTTATATTTTCTTTTCTCTTGGCAAGAATAACTTTTCACCCCATTATAGCCATTTCAAATACATCCTCAGTCCCTACCAGGTACATGCTCCTTGAAAACAGGCTGTGACTGCCTTGGTGAATATATAATGATTAATTGCCTTGGTTTGGCAACGAGGAGGTCTGGGATCTAAACCTCTTCTGCAGCAAACTAGTTTTGTGACATTGATCACTTCCATTAATCCCCTGGACTCTATTTTGTCCAATAAGGGGGTTTGGAAATGATTTGGAGGTATTGTTTAAAAGAAAAGGAGGAGGGAGGTGAGCATCAGGGAGGGACACGTAAAGATGGTGGGGGACCCAAGAATGGTGGTGATGCCTCAGGGGAACTCCATCCAGGTCTTCTTCCTAGGGTGTGGGTCCCATGTTGTCAGAACTCACACATGTTCAAGAAGTTGGAAGCCTGGAATTTTATTGATGTAAAGTCCTCTTCCAATGTTGACACATAGAATGAATCTGTTTTGAACTTGAAATCCACTGGAGAGGACATAAAACAGGTCTGAAGGTTAAAAACACTCCTAGGTCACCCATTTGCAGTCCGTGATCTGTCCGAAGCTTGAAAACTTTCTCATACGTGAGAAGCATGTTCAGAAACATCAGTCAGATCAAGCCCATGAAAGCAAGTCTGATGGACAAACCAAATGGTGGTCAGGTGGAAGGGAAGTGTCTCAGCATTTGCAGCTTTCCCTGAGTTTCTCACAGAAGATGGACAGGGGGTGTGCGCCAGCACAGCAGCTGATACGTACTGCCCCAAGGGTGTCTGCCCACCCGTGACTGTGGTGGGGTCTGTGTTAATTCGTCAAAAAGTAGCCAGACATGCTCCTGGTTTCTTAGGTGTTGATGCCTCTAAAGGCCTGGGACCTGTGAGAGTCTTTCTCCTAGAGGTACTTGTGGTTTTCGATTAGTTCAGAGAAAACGACAGCTCATCAGTCATAAGCAAATGCTATTTGCCTTTAATTTCTTCTGAGATCCCTTTACTAGAAGTCACCCACTGAATAGTCAAGAGTTTTTACTCAAGTGCAACCACCGTGCTTTTCCCCAGAGATGCCTCATCTAAATGGGAAGACACCATGATGTCACAACATGTGTATGGTCACCGCCCCACCCCATTGTGGTGGGGGAAGACGATGAAATTCTTTGTAAGACTTCATGTGGTTACAGAGGATAGATACCTCAAGGACACACAAGAAGTGTTGAGAGACCAATATCTGTGACATTTCTCCACAGTAGGTTCATACCTATTCATTATTTTCTGATGTTCAGTTTTTCTAAGTCTAGTTTTCTGTGACTAACCTTGTAATTCTACTTAGCTTGTTTAGAATTTTCTCCTCCCCCCCTTTTGGGTTGTATAATTGTTCCATTCACATTATGGAAATGTGTCATGTCCCGAATTTTATATCCTGGAAAACAAACAGTAAGTCAAGCTTGTTCAGACATGATGACACCACATAACATGGCTGATTGTAAGAGGAGACAAATGGTTTGGGCTTAGATGTGAGAGAAAAACCGGGGTTACTGGCAAGCATTAAATATTTATAAAGCAGCCAATCTTTGGTACTCATCGGGGAGTGTTTCTGCATGAGGTATGTCAGGTTTTATAATTAGTTATGGGACTTACTACTATTTGAGTTTTTGTCATGCTATTTTCTGCCTATGAAGGACCATTACTTTAAATGTGTAACAAGAAAGAAATATTGTTTGCAAAAGTGGTAGCTTTTCATTTTTTCGAACTTCTGAATAATAATTTATGTTACAGATGGTCTGGTTCGTGACTTTCTTTTTTTTATCATCACATTTTCAGGAATCATGTTACACTAAAATAAAGATTGAGAACTTAAGTGTAAGATAAAAAAAATTCTAAATTCAGCTAACTTCATAACAACTATTTCAGCTCTTTCCCATAAGGAATAACAAAAGCAAAAATAAAGCATAAGCAAAACAAAACAAAAGAAGGTTCCCATTTTCTTCTGGCAAATCACTATATTTTGATTATTAGCAGCAATGGCCTTACTAATACTTCTGGCATTTGTAAATACAATTAAGAGAAAGCTTCCTTTTCTGAAAAAAAGTTGCTACATTGCCATCGTAAGTTGCTATAAACTCATGAGGGAGAGGGGGAAGAAAACAAACCCTCAAACCTTAATAAAAGTTCCCAGCAAAACCATTAGGGATTTCAATTATGAAGCTGTTCTCAAGACTCTTGTAAAGGTTATTTGTTGAACAATTTCTCTCTAACAGTGTATGACAAATTACTCGCTTGGCACGGTAAATGATGCACAAGCCCTTTAATTAGAATATAGCACTCGATATCTTTAAGGCCTTGTAGCATTTCTTAGTTAATATTATTTCTCATATGCCTTTCCAAAGAGACGGAGACTTGTTTGCAGAGTCAAATGGCCGACGGAGTGGGGTGGACAGGGCCCTGGCGTTAGCTGGGGGATATCCAGAAGCCACACAAAGAAAGGAAGGCTGTGACCCCAACAAGTTTTGATTGCAAAGGCGACTCTGATAACAGAGTTTTTTATTATCCATTGCTTTTAGCCTTATTTACCATCAGGCTCTCTTGCCACAAGCATGCTTTTTAGTTCTGACAGCCCTGAATTATGGCCATTGTGGGATCCTATCTCATTAACTGAAATGGGAGAATAAAACATCAAACAATCATAAAAATAATTTGGCACTGTGAAACCACTTAGGAGCAGCTGTCAAACAGGTTGGAAGATAAACTTCTAAATAAAAAGAATAGAGAGAGCTGCAGTGTCCTGCCATATGCTTCCTCGGCATTATAGACTCCTTAATAATATGAAGTGCCTGTGTTTATGCAGAACAGCCCAGACACTCCATATATGATATTGATTATGCCTTAACCCCAATTTAGTAAAGACCTACTCCTCCTTTTCCTAATCAGATATTGCGGGAGCAGTTTTCTGAAAGAAAAAAAAAATGTCCCTAATGCCAAGCCATATTTTATCTGCGAAGGCTGTGGCGGGAGATAGGCCTTTGTCTTGCCTGTCATTGTGGCTGGGAGCCCAGTTTTAGGACAGCGAGGCCCCTCTGGGGCTCTTCTCCAGCAGTTTCCATCCAGCGATTCAAAAACATACATCTTTATCAAGCTGTTGTTGTCAGACAACATTAGATAATTAATAGGCCATTTGTCAGCCTGCACAAAACATGTTAAAATCCCAAACACAATCAGGATAAATATAGTTGCTTGCTCTCTGAAGGCTTTTTGTTCTGTCATGCAGCCGTTGCAGGCAGATATTTGCTATTAAACAAGACTCATTATTAATCACATCTAATGTTAATTAATTAACCGCCTCTGTGTATCGAGGGCTCTTTGTGACTTTCAATTGTTTTAAGAAGCTAATTGGTAACTTAGCAGTTTACATCTAAGTTACTATTTTTCATTCCATTCATGTCAGGATTTTACTCCATGAAATATATTTATTTGCATTTGAGAAATTTCCTATAAAAAGTCAGTATTTAAGAGTCTCTATAACTCTGCAAGAAACGATTAGGGCAATGAAAATCACAGAAAAGTATGTACCTGCCTTTGGTTTTACTTAGGTCTAACCTATTAAAAAAAATTTGATTTTTTATATTGTTTTTCAAACTTTATTGAAAAAATGGAACTATTCAAATCTAATTTCAGTAGATGATGAAAATAAAGTTGATATACAGAATTAGCCAAATAAATAAGGCATATTGTCATTCATTCATTCATTCATTCATTCATTCATTCATCCAACGACTAGGAAGTATTGTACTCATTTATTGGTCAATTGTAGTTCTGGTAGGGAAGCGGTTCCCTCTGAAGCCTGCAGAGAACTGAGTTTTGGTGATTTCAAACTGGGAGTTAAAAGAAACTAGGGACTTGCCCTCATAATATATGGTTCCTCTGTGTCTAGTGCTGTGTTCATCTACTCAGTTTATACAGTTTTAATTGAATCAACTGATTCGAGGTCACCAGAAATGTCTTTAAAATTTGAATTCACTTATATTGATGTGATTTTAAAAAGTAAAAGCAATGGCTTCGATCCATCATATATCCTTGCAGCACTTTTCAGTTTATCAATGATTTTTCCAGGCTACACTTCTTTCATTCTTCACATTGTTTTATCTTTCCTGTTCTTCAATTGCGATTCCTAAGCAGAATCAAGCTCTACCTCTAGCACCTGGTCCTTAGGCAGCTTGCTGCTGGCAGCTGCAAGCATAACTGGCCCTGCAGAGCAATGCGGTTGACCTAGGTGACTAAACATAAGCATCCACTCCTATTAGAAACTCTGATGTATTCAAAGATTTAGTTGCTGATACACTATTGTTTGGGAAGCCCATCATGAACAATCATGTGTAAAAAAGCATTACTAGAAATGTTTGTGCTTTGAGAGGAGAAATTATCTTAAAGTTCATTACACTAATGGGAGCATATGTAAAGAGAAAATAGTTCATTTTTGTGCTTCAAAATTTCAGTTAATGATGGGGTTTTATCCCTCACTGTAAAGCAAACCATATCTATTTTAAATATGCTTGCAAGAAATTTTTTTATGTAATGAAATATTTTTAATGTCTTCTATAACTCATTCATCAAGTTCTAAATATTTTGTTAATAGTCAAGATAAAAAAATTACACCTGAGAGAAGAAATCAAATATTGTAGACAAATGAGCAATGATGTAAGAAAATTAAAAATTTGAAAACATGAAACCAATATAAACTTCTCTATGGGAGGAAATATTTGCAATATAGAAAATATACAAGGGATGAATGTAAAATAAATCAATCCAAAATAGTTCATTAATTCATTCATAAATGATCCACACCTTAAAGGCATCTTCACAAAGTTTAGTATACAAAATATTGACAATGTCCACTGACATCTAGAACTTTTCTTTACTATCAGAAAGCTTGAAGAAATAGGTATGAGAAATAACTGGGAAATTTGCCATAGTTGATGACATGGATGGGGGAGTACTTGGAGATTATGAGTTTATAGATAGATAGATAGATAGATAGATAGATAGACACACACATACATATATACATGCAGTGTTAAATAAAACAAAAAAGTAAGCATGTAACTAATAAACCAAATACCCGATAATGAAACTAAAATTTTCTACCTGCTTCCTTACACTCTGTAGTTACTTGAAGCCTATTCACAGCTAAGATGGGCAGTACTTTTGTAATGTACAACTCCATTTATGTTTTCAGGTTCCTATCTCTCTCTATATATGTATTTATATCATTTTCAATCCAGTGTCTTTCCCTGCCCTACCTATAATTCAACAACAGCAGCATTTCAACAAAGATAAAACATATATATATATATATATAGAGAGAGAGAGAGAGAGAGAGAGAGCTATATATCTGTATGTGTAGAGATGAGTCATTTTCTTCATTCCATTTATTTTCTCTTACAAGCAGTACTATAATGAAGGCTTGTATACATCCCTGTAGGGGGCACCCGTTTGTGTGTTTGGAAGGTAAGAGCAGAGAATTGCTGCAGACTGCCCATCTTCCCTTGCCAAACAGCTCTCCAAAGCAACTGCACCAATCAGCCTTTGTCCAGTCCTGGATGAAAGTTTCTTTGTTCCATAGCCTCTCAAGCACTTGGTATTTTGAGGCTTTGAAGTTTTTGCCAACCTGAAGACACTCAGTTTTTAATCTGCATGTTCTATAAGGATAATCAACTTTATTGACCACTTGGACAATTTATTACAAATTTGTTCTCAATTTTCACATTACCTTTTGATTCTGTCAGTTCCTTTTCATTGTGAAGAATAGGAGATGCTCTGCCAGACACATTGCCTGGTTTCAAATTTGCCCCATCACCCCTCCCTTACATCCAAGGATTCTTTGTTTGACTGCCCCATGCCTCAGTTTCCTCAACTGCAGAGACAGCACTATCTACTTCACAGGATGGTGAGAACTTTATGACATATTTCAGCTTTATGACACATGACCTTTCTAATTGGAAATAAAACGCTGTGTATTTGTGGATGCTAGAGATTGCAAATCCCCACCCTCCCCATCTCAACTCTAAGGTTCAAGAGAGAGGGGAGAAAAGCACTGTGTTTATGAAGTGAGTCATTTTCTGTCCAAATACATAAGGCATGAAAGGCACACTCACTCACAGAACAACTATAGAGCTTAAATTGCTCTATCCCTGTTGAAGTGTTGTTGTTGAATTATATGTAGGGCAGGGGAAGATGACTGGATTGAAAAATGTCCTTGCTTTAACAAAGGTCTAGATTGGAATTTAACTTAAACCAGCCTGAGTGATATTCCAGAAGCTGGAAATAATATTGAATGGAACGTAGTTACTAAGTGGAAATATTTAATATCATAGGTTGCCATCCTCTACTTCACAATTATATGGCCTTTGCGTTCAGCTCTCATTATGAGCTTGTGAAAGATCCTTTTCTTCTTACACGGAGTCTGGCTTCACTTGTAATAACAGCTTCTGACAAAGAGCTTTGTGAGAAGCCCAGCTTTTACACCTTTATCGTAGACTCAGTGGTAGCATGTGTAAGGAAGATGAGAGGCTGCATACATTGACTAAGCTGTTATCAAGGTCTGTGCGGTTTCCACACTCTCTGAAGTCAAAAATGAAGCCCCTTCAGGAGAACACAGCGTGACTTCCACTGTCTTCCTCTTTGTCATGGCGTTTTTTTCTCCTGTTTTGTCCTGAAGATGTAAGCTGCTGTTGTCTAAAGGGGGAGGAAAAGGTTTTTTTTCCTAGGGATGTTAATTTCAAGCCTGAGTAGTTTCCAGTCTCTCGGCCTTGCTGGAAGTATCCTTCAAGACTTGCCTGGAGGCAGCAGGGGCGCATTTGTCTCACCTGCAAGGAACACGGTCTTAGGAAAATGGCAGGAACTTTTGGAAAGTTTTTTTAATTAGCACCGTCGTGTCTTTGGCTTTAGACTGCTTATTTGCTAATTCTTGGGGTGAATTTCCCGCGCAGTCTTCACAGCTTGCTACTCAAGTGGTCAAATGGGTTCACGTTAATGATTTGAGCAAGAGACATAATTTAGAAATAATATTTGCTTTGGCATAGCCTAATAGCTATAAAATTGAGATACGAACCAGAAAAAGAATTTTAAGACTGTAATGCTATTTTAGCGGGAAATACTCCTTACAGCTTAGAGACAGCAAGAAGCTGCATTTATCCAAACTATGAGTTGTGGGACCTTGCTTTAAACATGAACAAAATAAAATTCTTGAAATGTTATTGAGACATAACTCTCCCCCTCCCCCAAGAGTGAGTTACTTTGTTGTAGGAAATTAAAGAGAAACAAAATAACACCCCCCTCCCTTTTTTTTTTTTTTTACAATATTCTTATAGAAAAATAAGAAAATTGGAAAAATAACCTATTCAAGTTTACATATGCTTTTCAAACTCTTTGGCCTTGGTTTATCTGAGACCATGAAAATAGGCTTTCAGTCAATCCCAGCTGGTGGCTTGGTTTTATTTCCTTTCTCTGGTAGTATCTCATCCTACATTTATTTATATACTGCCTCAGACACACATGCGTGTTGTTGGATAATGAGATATTCAACATGGCTTAAAATCCTCCTTGCCTCCCCCCTAAAAAATTATTAAGCTATTTCAAAACAAGAAATAATGCTGAGAGAAAATTTGTATTAGCTTGATTGATTATCTTATTTTAATCCATATTAAAGCTTTAAGTCTCTAGGCGTGGCTCTTTACTTCTAACACCTCATAAATTATAGCTATAATGAAGCAGTCATTTATCCTGAGCTGATGATAAATGGCTTGCCCTAGGAGGAACTAAAGAATAGGCAAGTAGATCATTTTCATATTTGGTGAAAACAATATTAAGTACCCAGACCTCAGTGATTGCCCTAATAAATGAATAATCTGAGGTGAGGGGCTTGGCAGTCAGTGTAAAAAATAACCTGAGCTTTCTCTGTCATTTGTCAGGCTTTGCTATGACAGCATGCATTATGGGTAAATGAGCAATCAGCAAGAACTATGTTATGGCTGGGATGTTTTTGAGAAATTTATCATATGCATTGCTTGGTACCTTAAGACCTTAAGGCTTAATGGCTATAGTGCATGGCTGCCAGAGAGCACAGTTCCTATTTACCACGGTATGCTTCATTTGTGCTCCATCTCTCACCTTAAAGGAAAGACCTTTCCCAAATGAGCTTCATTTGGCTTTGTTTTAAAAACTTTAAAGTCTGTGTGCACGATGTTCTGTCTCTATGTTGACAGACACTGCTCCTGGTAGATTAGCTTAAGGAGATTTAGAGACCTGAATTCAAATAAAACTTGAGGGTCAGGAATGTTTCAGTCATGGGGATGTCAGAGTCTGAATCTGGAGCCGGATGTATTATGGAAAGAGGCATAGCTTTCTGATAATACCATGAAATATTAATGGTATTTAAGAGTTAAATGAGTATCACACCCTCCTCAAGTCATCAAGCATTTGATCTCTTTGACTTATTACTGAATCAGAAATAATCAAGGGGTAGTTGTGATTGTCTCGTTAGAATTATGCTATGTATTATGACAATATCTGACTCATTATGGTTTTCTGTCAAGGCAGTGAAAAAATAGATCCGGGTCTAAACAACTCTTCCCAAAACGAGCTGTCTTGTCCACCTCCTTGTTTCACTATTGTGAGTCTTATTCCAAAATGAAACATCTGATCAGGGAGAATGTGGTTTGATGGTGATCTCTGTTGTCACAATATATTGAATTTATGGGTGACTTTGAAATTAGATACACATGATATGCAAACTATGTTATCGTTAGACAAATTTGTTCATGAATCACTGGGATATCCTTTCCCTCTTGTGTAAAATGGTAAAGATACTGTGTTAATGGGTTGTTGATGGAGTAAATGAGATAATGTGCAGAAGATGCTTAGCATGTCATAGATGACTTATAAATGTTTAATTATTTCAGTTACTTCCATGTGTTCCTAACCCTGATCAGGAATCTGAATCATCAGAATGGTGGAGATGGTATTTTAAAAGATCAAGGGTTTCAAGGAAAGTCTACATGCTGTCTCAGAGCAAGATGCCAGTGAAACAAATTTAATTAAGTGAAAACATTTAAAAATAATTGTTGAATATCTACTGTTTCTCAAGCTCTAATGATGACCCAATAGCACCATGTCATTGGTCTCCAGGACCACTGTAATAACCTCTGTGTTTTCTTCTCTCCCAGTTCTCAGCCACAGAAACTTCCTTCCAGTTATCTTTCCAAGATATAAATTTGATTATGTCATGACTCTTAGCTGCCAACCCTTTTAGCATCACAAACAAGGGTTTCCATAATTTGCCCTGACCTTCCATTTCAGTTTCATAGCTTGCTTGGAGCTCTTTTAAGTCTCTGCTCCAGTTATACAGAACTGCCCTCTGGTCCTTCAATATATGTTACATGCATGCGACATGCCTGAAACTTGCTGCATGACCTTATCCAGCTTTTGAGACTGAGACGATCTCTTGCTTTTAGGTGTGTCCTGGGTATTTTTTTTGTGCATGTGTGTGCACCATAGTCTGCTCATCATGTTGTGAAGTAATCATCTCTGTGCTCACCCTCTGTGAGTTCCTTGAGGAAACTCTTCCACTCCCCCATACTAACGTGATGCCTGGAATATCGTAGGTGTTTTACAAGGTGTTTTATATACATGGAGTCAACGAGAAAGTGTCAAATAGACCTTATGAATGCTTTATTTGACCGACCTTTTTCTGAAAACTGAACAAGAGAATGAGCTTTACAGGAGGGCAGTGTGGGAGAGGTGGACCAGAAAAACTCTATTCTGCTTACCTGGGATGGGCGGACAGCTCTGGAACCTCTGGAAGGCCACAGGTCAGGGAACTGAATGATTCTGGGCAGTTTTATGTAGCTATTAAGGGATGACAGGGACCTCTAGCTAGATTCTACTTTCTAGGTAAAACACGGGAGTCCAATTTTTTAAAAATATTGTGCATTTCATGAAAAATTCATAGGCATTTAAGTATTTATTGATTGGGAAAATCATGCTGCAGTCCTCTCCTGAGCATTCAGGAACACTTAATTAATTTTGCATTTAATGAACCACAGAAGCAGGGAACGGGTGCACCCAGCATGGCCATCTTGGCAGGGACGTGGCAGAAGGGCTGTGAGATACACTTGGCCAGGGCTTTCTGTCAGGCAGACTAAGGTATAAGTCCTGGTTTTGATGCCAGGTGTATAATCACATGCAAATCTCTCAGCCTTAATTTCCTCA
Organism: Uropsilus gracilis; assembly: GCA_004024945.1. Lineage (NCBI taxonomy): Eukaryota > Metazoa > Chordata > Mammalia > Eulipotyphla > Talpidae > Uropsilus > Uropsilus gracilis. The sequence continues at coordinate 145,152 of PVHY01000452.1, read as the reverse complement.
TCTGCAAGACAGAGATGGGGGTCTTGCTCTTACAGTGCATGGTGATATGGGATTTAATATAGTGAAGAGAAAGAGACAGCACAGCATGAACTAGTGCCTGCTCCATAAATGATCCAGAATGGGAAGGGTAGTTTAGAAAATTCTGTGATACAAACTCAGAGGAAGATATCAGCACTGTTTGTACAGAATGCACAGTATGGGGGTGCTGGTGGGGTGCTGCTTGGGGGCTGTGAAGAGGAAGAACGGATGGTGATGTGAGCCATCTGGCAACAGCCATCAAGTATCATTTTTGAGATGAGAACTCAGAGTCCTTGTAGGATTTGACACTGAGGATGTCAAATCAAGAGGTGCTTCCGGGAGAGTCAAATGGATTTGAAAGGGCTGGGGAAGAGAGAAGCTAAGCACATTCTCTTATTGAGCATTGGGGAGTCCTGTGAGGTAGTTATGGAAAATCTGTGAATGGGCAAGTGTGGGTATGTGCATCTGAGTTTAGAAGCTGTCTATTCAGTGGGGCTTATGAGTGGGAGGTGCTCACTGCCGCAGGAGCGCGCTGAGGCAGGCCTAGGCATACAGTGCTGAGAATCTTGTGTCTTCAGAGTGAGCTGAACAGTTAGGAGCAGCAAGACTCCTGACAGAGAAGTCAGACAGAGAAGTCACTGACAGAGAAGTCAGAATTGGGGTCCAAGTGAACAGGGCATGCAGCAGACATGGCACTATAGGTGGGGAAACAGTGATCACCAAGCTCTATACTCCTGAAGCATACAGAGAGTAAACATGTGTCCTCAAACAGGGTAATGAAGGTGAAAGTCAGTACATTTGATTAGATGGAAGCTGGGGCAGGCAGAAAAGGCTTTTCAGTGGAATGATGAAACAATCAGACTTCAGTGCTAACTGTCTGTGGGAGGACAGAGAAATAGTTCAGTGTTTTCTGTTTGTTTCCCTGCGTCTTAACACTGCTTGGGATTGAGTAGGGCGAAAGTATTATGAAACAACATGGGTACTTAATGCACATCTACTGTTCCCATCACAATATTAGTTCTGGGGAAAGATAAGGACCATACTTCTACCTTCCCTACCTCCTATAGAAAGTAGTGCAGTGCCCTGCACAAAATAATTACTCAGTAAATAGTTGACAATCACATGAGTGAAATGAAAATATCTACTATGGGAAAGATGAATGAAGCCTTTGATGTTGGGCATTTGAAAGGTAACCAAGAACCTTGCTCATAGGGATGAGACCCCAAGTGGAATTTCCATTTTTCAATTTGTTCTTTTCTATGGGACATTGAGAAATTTCAAAGTAGTTCTATTAAGTAGTCTCAAGTACTATACATAGTAAAAATAATCCTACTTATTGTGAATACTTATTTTTGATGCTGTGAGGCAATAATTCCATTTTCAAAAGATCCACTCATTTAAATTCAACAATTCAGCCTGCTCATCTGCTGACTGCAACGTGCTGTACTAGGTTCAGCAGACCTCTTTTTGAGCAAAAGAAATGTGAAGAAATCTGCTAAAAATAAACATAGTAGCTACTCTATCTGATCGATTCAGAGTCAAAAACTGTGAATGGAAAAAACTGGAAACTTTATCTCAGTGATATTTCTAAGGTTACAAAGCCCCTTCCACTGAGAAATGGAAGGGAGATCATCACAGTGACAGTGTTGTCATCTGCATAATCTCATTTTTAGGTAACTGTGTTATATTATTTATTTTGACTGATTTTCTCTTTCCTTTCACTAAATATCACTGTCCACTGTCTCTATAGTGTCTTTAATATATGATTCTTTAACATGAAACACTTGAGACTTTCTTTGCTGGTATGGAAGAAATTAACTTAGCTTTCTCCCCAAACTGTGAAGCTCAAATGCCTCTGTGCTACAGAGGTTTCTGTGTTGTTACCACCATCTCTTGTGTCCTTTACACATTCCAGAAAAAAAAAAAAAGAGATTACAGCTTTCTTGAGTCAAAATTTAATCGCATATCGAAGTTATTCATAAAAAGCACAACTGAGATGAGAAATCTTAAATGCTTCTTGTATTCCAGATATTTTATCTGCAGAAATTGTGTATTTGATATAATTGCAGACAGATCCATTGGAGCAATTTATTTTAAGTAAAAGTATTCCACATGGAACTGATATCATGGCACTCTTGCCATAATTCAATAAATCAAAATTGCTAATGATAAACAACACAAATACTGTCTTCTGTTTTTCATAGAGACAGAATTCTTGGTTTGGTAAAATGGGCTTTTCTCATAGTACATATCAGTGAATGTGACAAGTTCAGAGCTTTTAAAATGAGGGTTAAGGGCGAGCACAGTGTCACATGCCTTTAATCCCAGCCTAGGAAGGGAGACTGAAGCTAGGAATCGCTTGAGTCCATGTGTTCGAGACCCGCCCCAGCATCATAGCGCGACTTAGTCTCAAAAAAATAGCTGGGCATGGTGGCGGGCGCCTGTAATCCCAGCTACCTGGGAAGCTGAGGCCAGGGAACACCTGAGTGTGTGGGATCCCAGATCTGATCCGGGATCTGGACTACTCTGGGATCTGATCCCAGATCCGGATTACCCCGGGCAACATAGCAAGACTTAGTATAAAATAAAATAAAATAAAATAAAATAAAATAAAATAAAATAAAACAAAAATAAAACATTTTATCATAAACAGTCATCCGAAGATAGATTTTATCACTCACTGCATAATCTATCACTGGTAATAGATTTTATCACTCACTGCATAATCTATCACTGGTAATAGATTTTATCACTCACTGCATAATTTTTACTTGTTCTGCAATCTTTATCGTCTGGCAGAGAAGCGGGAGGAACGTCTTAGTGAAACAGGGTATAAAGAAGACTTTTTGACTTTAACTGTTTACCCCTATCTGCGTGCTTTTTTTTACAAAGCAGGCTACAAACAGGCCATTTACCTTTACCTTGAGGTTGCCACACCTAGGCCTGCTTCTCTCCCTAGGAAGCAGGCTGCACAGTGTTCATTAGCATTTTCATTCTACCTTTAACATTGATATGCAAAGGCCAATCAGCTGCTCTCTGCTTTCAGCTTTAAAAACTGCAGAAAAGAAAAACTATAAAACATAGTTTAAACTTTCCACTCGTGGGTTCTTACCACCATCCCCAGCCTTCTCAACCAAAATACCAAACCAATGTAAGACTATCAGTGCAGTGTAGACTAATTTATTTCTAACAAAGTGATTTCTAATTATCCTAATAACTACAAAAGAAACATGTAAGACTCAGAATACTTCAACATTGTCCAAACCCTTTCTCAGTATTGTCCAAAGTCCTTTCCTAGATTGCTCCAAAATCCTCAGTCTAGGGAAATTACAACTAAGGTCATTCTCCCATTTTAGCATACCTGTCCTTAAAATCTGCAATCTTAAACAGGAGACAATGGGGGGGGGCACACCCTATCGTTAGTATAGTCTCCCCCAGAGGTGAAGATTATGTCCAAGGCGTGACTGCTGTAGGCTGTCTGTCTGCAGGTCAAGGCCTCGCACCTTCGGTTTGGGAGGGTGGTTCCCTCTCCGATAGCAGCATCTCTGCCGGGCACAGGCAGGCTCCCGGTGACTCCCTGCAGGCCCGGAGTCCTCTGATCAGTGTGGTTTCTGCCCCCCAGGTTCTCTGAACTGTTTGGTCCTTTGCTTGTGCGCCTGCGGGTAGAGTCAGCTCCACAAGTAGAGAACTGTGCTTTCAATGGGCTAACATTTTGGTTTCTCAGTGATCTTGGCAGCCAGTCCTTGGCAGACCACCAAGCATGGATATCTCAGCAGAGGTGGTGACTTGACCCTTAGGTCTGGGGTGAGCTGTCTAACCAAGCAGAGAGAAAGAGCTCGATATGGTTGTTTCTCCCTCTCTACCACTACCAGGAGCAGAAACCACCAAAAGTGTTTTTTCCTGTAGAAGAGTGAGAGAGAGAGAGGGCAGGTGGTTCATCCCTGAAGTGATGGACAGTGGTAATAGGGCCCGTTAGAAGTGTGAGGATTGCACCTGGCCATAAAATAACCCAACGTAGCCGCTCACTCAATAGGAAATGGTTTGCAATGTGTTTTTGCTATTGCTCTGCGGTCTGCCCCACCCGGCACTCTAAGCGTCTGCAGGCTTCAGTCTTCCTTCAGGCCTTTGCTCTTTTGGTTTTCCTTGGTGGAAATGCTTTTTTGACTTCCACGAACAGGTCAGACCCATCTTTCAATGCCTTGCCTTGAAACCATCTCTCCCTCAGCTGGACTCTGGCTCTCTGCTGCAACCCCCCCCCCAACTTCTCTGTCGCGACTCCCCCACTTCTCTGTCAAAGCGGCTAGCATTCTGAGCAAGGCCTTCCCTTCCCTCCCTGTTGGGAGCTTCCTAGGGCAGGGACTATTGTCTTCAATAGCATTCCTTTACTTGACACAGCAAAAAGAATACATGTAACACTATATATATATATATATATATATATATATATATATATATATATATATATATATATGCAAGTAGTGGAGCATGATGCAAAATCAATATCTGTAAGCTCACTGCCAGACAGAGGGACCTGCCTGTCATTACGGCCACCTTCTCTCATTCCCCTGCCTTGCTGGAGAGAGACTGTTCCCTGGGCTGTACTTTTATCATTCCCCATTTTTTATTTTTTAAAAATGTGTTTTTTTTCTTTTTTGGTTATCTATTACTTATTTACACACATTGATTATATATGTATACATTCATATATATATACATGTATATTATAAAATAATACATTATTTGGTCTACTGGTTTTAAGGGTTGTTTTTCTGTTGTTGTTTTTTTTAACATCTGGGTTTTGCTTTTTCCTCATGCAAGGTTTTGTCCCTAGAATTCATCCACTTGCTATTTTCACTGTTGTATACTAGTTTATTCATTTTCTGTGGATGAGTTTTGGGTTTTGCAGTTTTTTTATGAAACAGCCTCAAACATGCCTTTTAGTATTTGTATATAGGAGTTTCTCTAAAGTATGTATTCAACAGAAGGTCAAGAAAAAGACAAAGCTTGCAAGCTGACCACAGATCTGAGACATATAGCAGGGGTGGAGGGAGGGTGGTCAACACAGGGGAGGGGAGAAGGGAGGAGCACAAGGGACTGTGGTGACCAGTCACAGGTACCATGGTAGTAGGAGAATTATGCAGACGACCCCTAAGGGGAGAAATCAATTACTGTCCAAAAAATGAACAACAATGTAAAAAACAAAACTAAAAAGAAAAAAAGCGTTCATGAGTAGAACTGTTATTTCAAGAGAGATAACATGAGATAGCATAATATTGTTTTTATGATTATTGTCTCAATTTACACATACAGCAACAATGTACAAGAACTCTGGCATTCTTTATGTTTTAGATCACGTGGTTTTACCCCATTTGCCAATTTAGGAGATGTAAAATGCTATCTCATAGTTTTGAGTTTCTTTTCCTATATCTACAAACTATTTGTGTTTCTTTTTTAGTGAAATCCTGTTCTTGTCCATGATCAATCTTTTTGTTGGGTTTAGTCTTAGTTTATTTTGGATGTTATTTTTATATTCTGCACAAGAATCCTTAATTATAAACTTTTCAAATATCTCCCCCTAGTTTGTATTTTTTTTCTCCTTTCTTTATGGTATCTCAAAATAAACCTGAAATATACATTCTCCTCTGAAATATATTCAGTTTTATCACACTTGATTTCATGGCTAGTCATTTACTTATTTTTTATTGAGGTAACACTGTTTACAACATTATGTATGATTGGGGGAGTAGGTTCACACCTCTTCAGATGCATGTTACCACACCATACCCACCAACAAAGTACCCATAATCCTTTGTCACAGACTATTGGGCTTCTAACCCTTTATTCCCTGCCTGCAGCCTCCTCTCCAGTAGACTCAATTCTGCAGTTATTTCTGTATGTTTGTTAGACATTTTTTAAAAATTTGCTTTAATAACTGCTTCAGCACCTAACCTATATTCAAGATCATGTTGAAAAAAAATGAATTAGTAGGTAATATAGATAACAAATATACATATATGTATATACATGTTTATATACACATACATATGGTGAAAATATATATGTATACACATGTATACATTTATACACATATATATATATATATGGTGGGGAAAATATTCATTAACGAAGCACATACAGCTTTTAATTACTGGATTAAATTCTACATAATGGAACATTTCTTTACCTAAAACATTTCTTTATATGCTGGTTGTAGCCAGCACAATGCAAGCCAGCACTCTAACCATATCCCTTGACCATTTTTGTCCATGCTAGGCATAGGCATGACTTCTAAATGGTTTGCTTGAGTCTGTCTAATTTGATCATGGGTCAGGCCAGAAGTTTGAGGAACGTTATACCCCCTAGGGTTAGTTCTCAGCAAATGACTGATGAGATTTGGTGGGTAAAATCTCCAGCTCCCTCACATCAGCCATGCAGGTCTACACTGTTAGCCTGTTTCCAGTGGTAACTCACCTGATATCACATTCTTTATTTACTTTTGGTTCATAATTCCTGGGACCCTGTATCTGGTATCTGGTATCTGGGACCACCTCTGAAAGAAACTATTTGCTCTTGAATCCTTGTCTCAGGACCTGTTGGTGCAATGAATGTCAATTTTTGATTTAGGAACATGAATGCTTGTATTAGGATTGGACGGATATATCTTTAAAAGAAAACAGAACTACTCTTTCTATTACCCTCTGTTTGGGAAGATAATGCAGAGTGGTACAAAGTGAGAGAGTATCAGTTTTAGGTACTATGCATGTGGGTTTTAGAGTTAGTCTATTTGGATTTGAATTATAGCTTTTTAAAATCACCTATGCTTACCTCAATTTCCTTACCTGCAAAATGGCAATAATAATTAAATCTCTCTAATGGACTGTTGTGAAGATTATACAAACTAATGTAAATGTGCTTAAACTAACTGTTGGCTTATGGTGAATGTTCAATAAACATTAGAAATTAGTTGTGTTATATATTTCCTTGGAGCTGTTGAACACACAACACATCCCTTGATACGTCTTGGAAGGATGAGATGGTAATGCATTTCTTGTCACTTTATATATGACATTGCAATTAGGCTCTGCTGAAATCTTAGGAAGTCTGGTCTAACCATTCAAAAATAATTTTTCAATTGCTTTTAGAAAAAAGTTACAATCTCATGAGTGTTGAACTCTACTCTGAGATTATAATGGATCTCCTTTTAGTGCCTGGGGAGAAGGAAAAATGCCAAATGAAAACAGATTTCTCTGTAAATCTATACTTTTCATTTTCCTTTAACTCAAGAATACCTTTACTCTTATTTGCTGGGGGTTGCAAGGGGGAGAAGAGGGAATTATATAAAGAAGGGTTTTGTCCCCAGGAATAACATTCCAGAAAGCTTGATTTTGTTAAATGGATAGAGTTGTAATTTGAATCTGTGTGGTTACCAAAGAAGGTGCTTCCATGAGCAGTTTGTTCACTTATCTTTGATATTCTATCAGTAGATCTGACATAAGTTTCCTAAACTTTTCTCTTCCTGAGACTAATAATTGCAAAAAGTTAGTATTTGGATGTCACCCATAACCTTTAATACTCTGACTTCCTGCATAGAAAATAGGCTTTATCAGAGACCTGATTTTATAGATTGAATCTATGTTAACCAAGATATTTTTTCTTGCACTTGAAACTATTAGAGACAGAGCTTAGTTTAATGGCAAGTCAACTGGATTTGAAGTTGGAAGGTCTGGCAATATCTGTGCCTTAACTAAATTTGTGACATGGGAAAACATACTTTAATATTATAAACTTCAGTTTCCTCATCTGAGGAAAATAATGAAATATAGTTCATAGAATTGTGTGAATAGTTAAGTGATATATAAAGCTTGATAGAGTCTTAAGGAGATTTTATTTTATTCTTGAATCTTTAAACTATTCTAATTTTTTTGTTATGGCAAGATTATTTTATTTATTTTCCTTTATCGTCTCTGTGATTCCAGAAAGATGAAAATGTTCTTTCTATGAATAATAATGTAATCTTATGAAGTTTAAACAAATACTATGACAGACTTGATTTTCATTCTTTTGTCAAAATACAAAGTTTATTGAAAACAAAGAATTTCTGAAAATTCTTGCTATTCCTAATTCAAAATAATATTTATTTTCAGTGTTATATATTTATCACATTCAGTCATAACTGGGGTTATTGAGCCCCAGTTATGTGTTGTCACTATATTAGACACTGAAAAGTGGTTGAAAGTGAATTTTTATGTGTCTACATGGTATCAGTATCCAAAGAGAAAAACTGTGATGTCAGCAACACTTTTGCTAGTCTAAATTGCATCAAGGAATCTGACTTGTAGGAATGACATTTAGCTAGAATTTCCTTTTTTCTCATCATCAAGGCAGAACCAATTGCAAAAGATGAGCACAATGCAGTATTTTTTCCTCAGCTATGTAAACAAAGACATGAATACAAATAAGAGGATATGGATCTTCTTACCATATTCAGAAAGAGCCAGTTTTAGTCTGTTCCTTATGTCAACATATTGTGAAAGATAATTGAAGTTCCAGCAAGTGCCTATATTATTAACATTGGAGTTGATGCCATTATAATCTTGTAAACATCCACACAAATACAGCCAGATATATTGAAGAATGATTAAGTGTTGTAACCTACTGTAGTACTTAATAATGTTACCATTTTGGTCCATTATTGGAATAGTGTATCTGCTTGAATTAATGTTTTATAATGGTGCTTTACTGCCATTGTCTGCTTGTTTTTATCCTGATTTATATGGCTAACAGACTAAACACAATTTATGCTGAATTTTTTCAAGAAATGCAGGTTAGCAGAAGCACAAATGTTTCTGTATAAACTTTGAATAAGCAAATTAAAAGTATCAAAGACAATGGTTTTGACGCTTTAATTGTCCACAGCAAGAAAATATATATTATAAAAGAAAGTGTGGGTTCACGAGAAGATAAATAGACACATAATCCAGAGGCCAGTCGCTGGCAGAATTTCTTAGTTTGATATGACGCTCTCTTTGACAGTTCTCCTAAGGTAGGTTATTTTGGAGAAAACATATGTTTCCATTTTCTCTCCCTCTGCTTCCCTTTGAGTCCCCAGGCTCCACTAGGGTCACAGAAACATTAAGGCTTTTGTCACTGTGATTAATAGCTCTTAAGATCATCTTTAATTCACTCACTAATGACTGAGGGTCTTTCTGCTCTCCAAGTAATCGGGTGATGTATGAGCCGATAGCACACCTTGTGCCAGAGGTGAAAATCATTCAGGCAATGCAAATATTGTCACGGGAACAAATGTTTTCCCTGTTAATAAAAATTAATGAATTCTACCCAGAAGCTAGTTAAGGATGTGTGGTAACATACATCCAAGCACAAATAACTTCTTACTGCTAAGAATCACTTATGTCTCCATTTTCAGATAGAGGGAAAGACAGTAATTGTTGCAGATTTCTACATTTCCATAAGAGATGAAACAATGGCAAACCAATTTAATTATAGACATGCTGCATGTTGCTTCTGAATTCATTTTGCAGGTTATCTGTGAATTTAAGATGGAGAGCTTGGGCATCTTATTTATTTTAACCTTGGTTAAACTGCAGGCTTCCCTTCCTGTACTAGCTAACAAACACATTCCTCTCTTCATAGTCTGGTTAAAACCAAGAATTATAGTGGTCAGGGTTTATAACTATAAAATGATGTAATGAAGTTTAAATTTGAAAACCTCCTTGTAACACATCATAAAAGATTGATGAAACAGGCTGGAGATTAATAGTTGGGGTGAATAGTTTTGAGAGCAAAAACAAGAAAAATGCGTTTGTTAACTTTATCATTGTATTTATTGAATTCTTAAAAAATTAAACTATCTTTTCTCTTAAAAATTGGTCTAACATCTTTAAAGCCTGTCCCATAACATAATCTTTCTGAACCATTAGTTCAGTTTGAAAGACAATAAATATACAATATTGCGAGATGGTGTACCTACTCTTCATGTATTGCAACTTGCTATAGAGTGAAATCTGTTGTCTTTTTGTTTCATTTTGATAGTACATGATTCTTTCTTCTTATAACCAAAATCCATTGTCTAAGTGGAATAAATATTTCTGAAATAGCTCCCAGTCTTTCCCCTATCATTTACATCTTAGGACACAAAAACAGTAAACTTTTAAAAGACATTATTTTACCTCTCCACAGTGCTTATCTACAAAGGAACATATTACTGAAGGGAAGAAAGCTTGACTTGTTACTATTATTTCTGGGAGGCACCCAAGGAGAGTAGTTAATTTGTTCTTCATCAGTGCCAAGGACAAATTAAAAAAAAAAAAGAGCTAACTGAATTATGCATTTTTATTTGCTTGCCTCTAAAATGTGCTTATTTTCCCCAGAATGTCCCAGTGAAAATTTAAAAATTTTATTGTGTATTTTGTCCCTACATTATCTAAGTTCCTATGTTTTGAAAGGAACTGCATTTTTGAAATAGTAGAGATTACAAACATAGTTATTTAAATTATAGAATATATTTAATATATTTAATTATTTAAATAGACTAAATTTTACCAATATTAAAGGAAACAAAGTTAATTTATAGTCAATTGATGATGTAATTGATTGATTTTAATTAATTTCAAATTAGTTGATTTGAAACTGAGGAACAGGTATAATTGAAGAGGTTATTTCCTGTTGCCCTCTATTATTAAGAATAAACCCATTTCTTTTACCAAAAGGAATTTAGGTAACAGCTAACATTATTCAACATGGAAGAGAATTTTTCTCTAGGTTAATACCTCTGTGGTCCTTGCATGATTGGCATTTGAATCATCCAGGGCGTCTCACCCCACGGTAATAGTGAATCTTTGGAGATGGCTGTCTGGGTTTTCATACTTTTAACAAGCACCCCAGGTGATTGACACATGGGGGCTAAGACATATGGACTCTCAAAATTATAGGGAGATTTTTCATCATGACAACATTGGTTATAATTATATAAGTTATTTTTTCTCATTCATGTAAAATGAATTTTCAATAATTGGGTTTAACTGTTTCTATAAACTTTTATATCTTACTTTTGATTCCAAAAGAAAAATGTTGAGTTTACACAGCTTCAGTACATACCTGGTGGGTAGAGGGTTTGGGCAAGTGCAGACAACAAGGAAATCAAATATGAGCTTTTTCGCTCAGAGAAGTTCTAATCACATAGTAAACAGTTAGAATTTACACGGGTCTTTATTTAATTAAGCCTGAGAACCACTATTTAGCTGCAGCTGGAGCAGAATCTTGGCACAGAATCGAACAATCTACTGTAGTCTCTCCCCTTTCGCCTTTTAACTGTGCTTCTGGGATTGTGTGTGTTTCTTTAAGAAGGTGCTGCCGCTCTTTAAGCACTGTTTGTAGTCTTTGATACAAGGGTCACCTCACTGTGCACACATCTGAAAATCCAATGGTAAAGAAAGTGGATGAAATAGATGCATTGCTTAATAGGACTTTTTAGATCAATAGAACTGAAATAACTTATCCAAGGATGAACTTTCATGTTTTAAAGTGTTTCTGGTCATTTTTAATGAAAAGATGGAGGGGGAATAAGAAAGAAGGGATGAAGGGTATGAAAGAGGAGAGAGAGAGAGGAGAGAGAGAGAAGAGAGAGAGAAAGAGAGAGAGAGATCTGCTTCGCTGTTCAGAGAATCTTTTTATTAATCCCACACTTTCTGGTTAAATATTCTTAAGCAGCTATTTAAGAGCATGCAAAACTAAATAAAATAATGACAACAGAAGAATGGCATACATCATTACCATAATTTATAACAAATCAGGAGAATTAAAGTGAATACATACCAACTCTTAAACTGTTGCCTATATAGGACTTGCAGACTTCTATCAGAGAGGTTAATACAATGTGTAAAACACACAAATTGGGAAAACACAAAACAAATGCAAATTTCTGCTTTCTTTTGAAGAACACGTTATATTGCTATAGCAGCTCTGTTTTCTACAATCAGAAATAGCTGAACAGCAGCGCCTTTAAATGAAGCATGACCACCCCAATCTCTGACTTTACTACCCCCTATTGCCTTACACTTCATTTCCTTTTATGCTTGACCCTTATAGGCATTTATATATGTAGGCACTAATCCATGCTAATGAACAGAGAACCCCCGAATAGAGTAATCCAAAAATCTCAAAACCATGTGTATTTGGCTTTAGGATTTGTGGCAGCCCGATCTGCTTAATTGTATTTACCTTGGCAAATATTGAAATTAGTTTGTGCTACTTTGAGCTTAATCAGGTGAGTAAATCAGGAAATCTGTTTGGGAGTTACTAATTAGAGAAGTCAACTTGAACTCAAAATTTGAAATATGAACTTTTTCCCTGCACTTGGTGGTCAAGAACATTTCTTGCTTCTGTGTGGATCTCGGAATGCTATCCTTCTGGAAGACACTGCCTTGATAATGTTCTATTAGCAGTAGACATCAATGGGCAGTGCCAACGTCAGAACACAGTCATTAAGACATCCGTGAAGGTATTGCATTCGTAACTGCAGCAAGTTTAGTATCTGTGTCCAAGTTCTAATTCCCAAGGCTGACAGATTCCTGCGACTCCCTTCCTACCAGGCTCACCTGAAGAAAGGCCACAAATTCAGATTCTCCTACCAACTAATGATTCAGGGTTTGTCTTACTCTGCTGAAAGCCCTTTGGTGTAGTCCAACCCTGCCTTTTTCAGAGCACAAATCTTATCTTTTTATTAGCAAACAGGATGACTGAGATATGACTTTATAGGACATTTGTAGGAGCATAATTTAATATGACTCATTTCCCCTTATATGTAAAGACAGTGACTGAATCAGATAAGGTGAACCCCAAACCCAAAAATGTTATTGGAAACTTGCACTTGAAAATGTGTAAAATTCTATTGGAGTCAAGGGATTTATTTAGAATGACTTGGCTTTCTTTGCTTGGATGTCTAAATAGGCCTTATGATACCATTTTTGGCCTCACTTTGAACCTAGTGTAATAAAGAAGGAAATGAAAGGAAAGGTAAACTTAAAGTATTGTTTTACTCTAAATGCTTTCAGTAAAGGGTCTTGTTATCTAATGATTGGTACTAGATGGCTGGTATAAATCGTACAGTCTGTTCTTTGCACTCATGGCTAAAGGAGGCAAAGGCAAAGGAAATCAATTGGAACTAGCAGGTAACAAATGACCAGTCTTAGGCAAACAGAGCAGATGGGGAAAAATAGACTTGCAGGCAAAGATTATAAGGAAACAGTGAGTGAGGGCTTTTTCTTCTTTTTCAAAATCCAGTGCAATTATACAAAGTGACTAATTGGACAACTGGGATTGACAAGACTGTTTCATCTGCTGTCACTATGGCTGCTACTTGTTTTTTAAGAGTCTTCTGAAAATATATGAGAACTTGAAAAAGTTCATTGCTCCAAAATATAATTGCAAATGATGAAATGAAAATTAAAAATATGGCTAATCAGGGACAATTCATCTAGAGTTAGACTTGAATTATATTGAGTAGAGGGTGTTGGTACATTTTAATTTCTGCTATATGAAGAATGCAGCTTCCAAAATTAGGTAGCTAGGACAGGCAAAGTCCTGAAAATGGCTCTTAGGAAGGGTCACATTTTATAGCTGTATACCATTCTCTGCCAGAGGCCATCAAGAATATGGGAAATGAGGATTTGTTGAAAAATAAATTAGTTTTAGTTAGTTCTGTGAATGGGAGGGACTTACCATTCAAAGCAGCATCTTGCTAGGATAGACATCCATAGACTTTCTCCACCTGACTTGTTGAAGCTTGTGACCTTCTTTATTATTTTTGAAAGTTTATTTTTCTTTTGGGTTGACTTCTTCTTTAAAGATGACAAAGTATCAGTCAAATTATATCTCTAAACTTTGAATTGCTAGAGAGTGGTACACTTTGTCATATAAATTGTACATTTGAACTTTTCCTCTCTTCTTTTCAGCGAATAAGTCATATTCACTGAATATGAATATTTAGCATATTATCTTCTTCGATCTTCACAACAATCCATTGATATAGAGAAGTGCTGGTATTACTGACTTCACTTGACCAGTGATGACAATGGTGATCCATAGTGATACAATGAGGTGACACAATTAGTATGACAAGGCCTGGGACCCAAACCTTCTAATGTCAAATAAAGTCAACCTTCTAAGTACATTCAGCATGTGGATATGGATAAGTTTAGGTTTTTCTAGAGCTGAATTTTCAAGATGTTTTTCCCCCCACACTGCAAGGTTATATATTATCTGTTAGAAAATATGCTATTCATCCATACAATGCTCTGTGCCAGGTACTGTGCTAGACCCTGAGTGTGCGACATAGACATGTTCCTTCTTTTATAGAGCTAAAATCAAGGTTGCATTCACTGTGGAGGCAAAGTATGAATCAGTGTGACCTCTATTATTTTTACTGCAATAGTATTTGAATTTAAAAAATGATATCTCCTCATTGCTCCTAAGACACCACACACACACACACACACACACACACACACACACACACACACATATCCTCAAAGTGGTTTGATGGGAGGCTTTGCTGAATTTACCATGGGTGGTGGAATATCAGGAAAAACTTAGATGTAACATATCTCATCAGGTATATTTGGTTTCTCAATCTGATCATTGTTAGCTACCAAAATCAATTAGGGCAATGGACGAAATCTTGAGTCATAGAATTTTGCATTACAAAGAACTTTAGTGTCAACTCCAGTCTCTTTACAAACTCTGATACCTCTCAACGGTCTTTAGTTGAAATTAATTACAATGTACTTGCTATTGCCACAACTGTTCATTTATACTGCATTCTTCAGTGTTTAGTTTTGTTTTATAATTATCCAAATGGCTCTTCTTCTAGACTATGAATTGATTGAAGGCAAGATCTCTTTACACTTTTCTTGCATCTTCTTTTTACATTCATTTCCTTCTCAGACCTAGTCTAGAACCTTCAGACATGGGGGGCTGGAAACTCAGAACCAGGGTTACTGCCTTTGATCCAGATGCTCTTTCACTGAAAAATCTCTTGGTTCCGTTTTTTGGTTTGAAAAATTAGATAAGATAAAAGTCTTAGGAATTTTGTTTGTAAGATGAGTTTGGGTAAAAATATTTTGCAAGTGCAAAAGTATGCAATCTACCACCACCACCTCATCAACCTATTCTACTCGAACAAATTTCTAATATTTTGTATGCTATTTTGCTAGGGTTGCCATGATAAAATATTGTTTTTACATCCTGAGGTACTGGAAGTTAGAACTTCAACATATAAATGGGGGCCAGGCACAATTTAGAGCTTAACATTTTGATTCATTGACTTGCTTTTGCTTTTAACTGCTATCTCAGGTGCCTATCAAAAAAATATGTTTTGCCCTGTAAAGGAATTACAATGGTAAAAAAGATGGTAATGATCTCCAAACTTCTAAGATATGATGCTTAGATATGATGTCTAAGATATGATGCTTTATGTTTTAAGAAGTATTTTCATTCATTCCTGGCTATTCCATTTTCTGTTCAAGATATTGCTGTAAATAACTTAGAGAAAGGTATACATGCATTAGGATTTCTATTAGCTTAGCCAGACCAAGTTCACATTTGTTCGGGCAACACAAAGTTGTCTTCTTTTTAATGTCCAAATAAAGAAGACTCAGCTTTGTCATTGTTAATCAGCAGTAAGGACAGTGAATTTCCTTTGGATAGATTTAGAGCTTTCATATTCTTTCAGACAGTATAAATGTGTGAAAATAAGTTCATATTGTATACATGACACCTCTTTTTGGACATCATTTGGTTACCCAGATACACCTAAATGAAGTGAACATATTTTACCTCAACTGAGTATGAGACTTTCATCCTGCATGATAAGATAAAAAGAAGAGTATTTGATAAAGAAAATAGAGATTAACATAGATTGGCTACTGTTGTACATGAAGAATGTGTTTAAAAATGATTTTGATTGAAAAAAGCAGAAAAAATTTTAAGTCTATCTATTGACATTTCTGTGACATGATGCTGTGGTTTAACGTTGAAAATAGCATCTTTTCACTGGCACTGAAAGTTGACTAATGAGAAAAAAATTAGAAGAAAACTTGGGGGAAAAGTTCACACCTTGTGACTCTCTCTACAGTGTATGCAAGTTGGTTGTTGAAGTGTGATTTAGTAAAGCGAATAAGGCGCTGAATATATATATATATATATATATATATATATATATATATATATATATATATATAACTATGGTTCTTAATACCTTGGTTTGTAAACTGGTGATTGACTAATTTCAACCTAGTAGAGGTATCATGAAGATTCAATTTATGCACATATATATAACGCTTGTCACATAGCAAGTGTTCATTCAGCGATGTTCCTTTTCTCCTGTATTTTTTATTCACTGATGGTACTAACTGGATGGTGACATGATATAAAAATTTTATGGTTCACATTTGGAAGAAGGCATCTCATTACTTTTCTGTATGGTTTCTTTGTGCTTAATCTCTGAGTAATGATATTAGTCTGGTAGCCCCTTTACTTCGATATTTACTGAAGTAAATTTATGACCGCAATAAAACAACTCACATATGTTCTATGCTGTTAGTGCTCAACTATTCACTAACTTCAAATCAGATGCATTTCAAAATGGGAGAAACATTTTTCAGCATGAATGAACTGAGAAGGTTGGAGGGCATGTGTTACTTCAACACCTTGTTGGCAAATTTTGGGCATCTGCTGTGAACATGATATCATTTACCAGTTTCCTGGTGATGTGGTGAGCGTACCACTCTAGATGTACTCCTTCTTGAAGCTGTGCTATGTTTGAGTTTGGGCTGTGACTGAGAACACTAAATGACTTTCACATATAATTGGGTCCCCAAAGTCTATCAAAGGAGCATGTATGGTACCCCAGGCAACAAGAGCCTGTGGTTCCATGGGCAAAAATAGCGAGACCTAGTCTCAAAAAAAAAAAAAAAAAAAAAAAAAAAAAAAAAAAAAAAAAAAAAAAAAAAAAAAAAAAAAAAAAGGAGCATGTATTTGTCTGGCAGAATCATCAGAAAATTGTTGAAGACTTCTTTCTTGTAGATTTCTAGAATCTCTTAGTCAAAATGTTTCATGGACTTTCAGAAAAATCTATTACATGGAATGAAACAGATTCAGTGACTATGAAGTTTTTGGACTAGCAGAACAATTTGAGGGGGCTTTACTCGGTCATGGCTACCATTTTATGAACTGATTTTTCAAATGGAAATGTTTTTTTCTGAAATTGGATCTCCATGGCACAAGCTGTTGAACAAAAATGGGTCTTCACAGCCACTTGACTGGCTTTGTTGGTGGTACAGCCACCCCTACCTCACACACAGACTGGTGGAGTAGGAGGGCTTGTGGGCACAGTTGTTCTTCCCTGCTGCTCCTATGACCAGCATGGACACTCTAGAAGTGGCAATAACAGTGGTGGAAAATCCTGCCCACCATGGGAGGCTTCTTGCCCATGGGCACAGTGCAATTAAGTTTGTAAGCTCAGCCTCAAGGGTCCCATTGGCTGTCTACAAGCTCTGCCTCAGGGCAGCACCCAGGCCACCCTGCAGCAGCAAGCTACAGATCAGCCACACAGAAACCCATCTCAGGGGGTCAGGCTTGATGACCTTTCCCAGAGCTAGCCAGACTTGAGTCCTCTAGCACCAAGCCTTGGCTTGCTATCTCAAAGAGCTGTTGCCCTATTGGCTCATTCCAGTAGCTCACAAAGAACTGTTAACACTGCTGTGTTTGGTACTACTGGCTATTGCTATCCAGCACTGTTGGTAGGTGACCAGCAGTCTGTGTCTTGGTCACATTTGAGAGCTGGTCACTGTTTCTGATCACCCAGCACCACGCCCTGCTGCTGTTGCTTCTGTTACTGCCCAGTTCAATGTCTGGTGCTGTTCAGACTGTTTCTGTGTGTTATTACAATGCATCTCAGCAGCCCCACCTGTGAACACCACCAGCTGCTGCTATAAGTTGGATTCTGGCACACTGCTTGCCAGTGTACCCTCAGATCCAGGCCCTCATTGACAGGACAGCACCATCTTGCACAAATGACCTTTTGTTTGAACCTGATGGGCATTGTGGACACTGTCTGGGTAGAGACACCTGGGCACTTGTGGCCTTTGAAACACTTTACATTCCCTGTTTGTTTAAATAAATCACATTGTTGTCATTCCCTGAGCCTGAGTAGTCTCGCTATTGAGTCCGTGGGTGAGGACCTACAGACAGTGTCCTGTCTTCTACCTCAGTACTATCATTTGACCTTCTATACCACTGCTATAGCACAGGTTCATTTCCGTAATGTTTATTGTACACTATTGTTAAACTGTGAGATAGAGTATGGAAAAGTATCATATACACACTGATCCTCAAAGATGATCACTTTCTACATTTTGGGTGTGGCTCTCTTTCTCTCTTTTTCTCTGTTTAGACCAAAAGAGCATTTTATGTGATCAACAGGGCATCTTTCCATGACATCTGTTTTGAAAACCTGCTGTATTTTTTCACTTAATATGTTATGAACATTTTTTCATATTGTATAATACTATTTTCAACATCTGACTGCATTAAACTCTATTGTGCTTATTTCCCCAGCATTCACATTGTGGAACCTTTGATTGCTAAGATTTTTCTTATAAATAATGCTGTACAGTAGAGTGAATAAGAGCTTGGGATTTTGAATATGCCCCATTGATAACTGATTGACCAAGGCAGTTTTTAGAACCTCTATTTCCCCCTGTTGTTGTAATGTGGATATGGTAAGGAAGCTACCTCATAGGGTAATGCTGAGATAATGGATATAAAAATCTTAAAGATAGTGCATATTTCATAAAAAATGCCCAGAAAATGTTATGTATGGTTGCTTCTTTGCTAGATACCATTTTTATACATCTTACTGCCAGGAAAGGAATATCTAGATTAAAGACCATTTCATAATCATTTTAGCATTTTTGATTTTTATTAACAAGTCTGGGCCATAGCTAGACAGAAGTTGAGAGAACACCTATATGTTAAATACAGGTAATGTCCATGGTCAACTTGAATTTTTGATTCTCATTTCTGTTTTCTACTGAAAAATAATGGAAGTGCACTTTAGTTTTCTCTTAATTGAATAAATCAGTCTGGTGCCATGGAAGTCTCCATAGAACATAAAATTTCCAAGTGCTGTAAGGCCCTCTGAGACAGGAGAGTTAGATTTTTATTGTACGAGCTTATAAATTTTCATGGACTCCAACTGGTTATCTGGTGCATAAGGCTGGTAGCAAGTTTCTGTTAATGAACCCTAAATTTTAATTTTCCTTCTTTCCTTCTGTTTATCTTGGGACATCTTGGTCTGACTATTCTTATTATAGCTAAGTTGGGGGTTTCTGTAGCATATAACAGTCTTTAGTTGAACTGAATCTGAAACTCTTCCAAAGTCAGAAGAAAAAAAAAAACTAACCCTGAAAGAAATCACTTGTTTGACTGTAATAATCTGCAGAAACTGGTTAAAGCATTAAACAAAAAATAAATGAATCAGATAGTTAGAACTAGTATGTCAGGAAAATAGACAGAACATAAAATGCCTCTGGAATCTGTAGGATATTTTCTGGTACAAGGGGGTTTCTAAGTCATGGTTCATTTACAATGTCTGTTTCCTCACTCAGGGAAGGGTTTCTAATAGATTCAAGGAGACGCTAAGCTTTGCAAATGTCTTGCTCAAATAAAGGCAGCTCTGTGAGGGATAGATTTGTTCTGTTTTTGGAGAAAACTTGCCAGTCATGTTTCACATTGTGTACCCTTCAGAAGAACAACTGTCTTCTTTCATATCATGGTTAAGATGGAG
This sequence comes from Uropsilus gracilis, assembly GCA_004024945.1. NCBI lineage: Eukaryota > Metazoa > Chordata > Mammalia > Eulipotyphla > Talpidae > Uropsilus > Uropsilus gracilis. The sequence goes on along the minus strand of PVHY01000452.1, from coordinate 125,267 downwards.
GTTTGTACAGTCATGTCTTCGAGGTCTCTGATCAGAGAGGTCATGAGCCGTGACTTTTTTAGACTAACTGGAGATTGACCGCCAACTGGTTCCGGAAGTTGTGGTAGACTTAGAGAAATGTACTGCTAGTCAGATCAGAAAGACTTTGAAAGTCATCCCAAGCTTTACTACCATAAAATCTGAGGGAGGGTTTATCTGTGCCACTGAAAGGAGGCTATTTTCAGCTTTTAAACCAGAGCATCATGGTCTTTGCACGATAGGAATTTGACAAAACCTCAGCAGCCTTGAAGATACTCGTCTTAGTTTTCAAGGTCAGACTAAGAAATTGAGCTCTTGAGCCAGACCTACAGGAGGTGGTCTCCCAGAACAGTGACTTTTTCTTTATTTCAATTGGAATAACTACAGGACTGTTGGGAAGATGATGAAATGTCATGGGCTAAATGGAAGCTTTAACCGTTTGACTATAAATTTTGGCAGAGGGAAAAGGTACATATTTGGCCAGTTTGTATCTTAGACTAAATCTTGGGGACCACTGGAAACCAAGCAAATATCATCCGACTAAATCAGAGCACATCTGTCTTGCACATATAATACATCTTGGGTTTGCTGCAAGATTAAATATTACCTCTGTGATAATAAATGACAATTTAATTATTAAGCATCATGAGGCATTCTTATCAAAAAAGAAGTGTTTAAAATTTAGGAGGTAGTTTGACTGACTTATGAGAACCAAGTCTTTGTTTTTCTTGGATGATACTAGTGCCCTTGAACCAGTCATGAGCCTATATTGGACTTCAACTTTCTCATTTGAAACAAAACTTAGTAACTCCTTTTAAATCTATTTCTAATGACTCTAATTAAGAACCATGCTCAAAAATTCTCACCAATAGCTAAGAACTTTATAAAGAATTCCTATTCAAAGTAAGTCTGTGTGATTAGTTTCAATTATTTTCTCTCTAGTATCATCATTGTATTAGCATGGGCTCATATAACAAGATACCACAGTCTAAGAGTCTTATGCAACATTATTATAGTTCTGGAAGCTGGGAAGTCTGAGGTTGGGATGCTAGCATAGTTGGGTTCTGATAAGGCTATTCACTTCACTGTCTTGTTTCATACTCATTATGGTGAGACTATGGTGAAATTCTCACTTCATGTCCTTTCTCTTCTTAAAAGAGAATCAATCCCATTTTGGGGACAATATCCTGATGAACCCATCTAGATATAATTACTTCTCACAGGCCCTGTTTTCAAATACCATCACTTTGGGATTTAAGATTCAACATACAAAATTTGGATGGACTCAACATTCAATCCGTAGTGCACATTTCCTTCCAAATAGGGTGAGATTTCCTGTTCACAACTGCTAAATGTCTGCCAAGGATCCTATACAATTTCTCTGCTTACAGATAACCAGAGAAATTGAAGCTGAAGAAATCATGGCTACAGGTTCTATGGGAATATATAAACTTTTATGGAAAAGAACTTTAGGCAAACCTGTACTTTCCTAAAACTACCATGGTTAGTTGACTTATGAAGGGTATGTTTTCCTGCTCTCCTTTTCCTGTTTGTCCCTTTGTGTAAGAAGTGTTTCTTTAAGAATGTCTTCCCTTTTTGACTTGGTGATACTATAATGAATCATTCAGTGCATAGATTCCAAGGAAGTCTTGATTCTCAAGGTGTGGTCCATATACCAGCAACATTAGAATCCTCTATGAACTTTTTTATGCTATTCTTTAGGCTCATCAAAATCTACTGATTGGACATGCATTTTAATTAGAACTGGGTGGTTTCTATACACAATACAGTTTGAGGAACACTGTTAGAATATATAGGTCACAGGCTCATGATCCCAATTTAGTTATCTCCCCTATTTACATTCTTGAAGATAATAATGCTAAAAGATATAATATATTGTATTTCTGCACTGTTTGACACATAAAAATAGAGACTTAGAGAGATAAAGTAACTTGTCCAAGGTTGCATGCTTGTGAATAAACTTGAGTTTGTGTAACAATTTTCTGGGTATAGAGTCCATGTATTCTCCATCAGGTCATATGGTCATCAGGTCTCCATCAGGTCATAGGGTTTTTTTTTTTTTTTTTTAATACATATCGGTATCTTAGAGTGTCTGGGTATGTGACTGCTAAAAGGTCAAATTTAAGTTTAAAAGTCAAGATTAGGGAATGTTTTGAGATTTTTAACACAGGCCTTAAAAATGATTATAATTATCTTTTATGATTCACTTAAATGACATGAATTTCTTATTCAAATGAATGTAATCTAGGTTAGGTAAAAAGTTTCAGCTTATAGGTAAAGGAAGGAAGAGAAACAAATAAATCTGAAGCTTAGTGCCACCAGAGAGAAAATTTATTCATTCTCTGTGGTTTGGCTTTACTTTAGGGATATAATGTGTTTCTGGGGACTTTAATTGAGGACAATAATGTGTTCACTTACATTTTTAAATGTTTTGATTGATTTTTCCATATTTGATGTTCATCTTAGGCTTTGATTATATTGGGCACCATTTAGGAATATGAATGATCATGGTAACCATTTTTTAATTATCAAAACACATCTCTTTTCACTTCATTATTTCAGTAATTCTTGGTAAAATCTAATGTTATACGTGACAGCTTGGATAGTGAATGAAATAACAAAGGGACATTAGACCAGCTCTAACCATGGCATTCAAGCATATTACTGGAAATAGTTTTTGGTACAAATGAATCTTCTACTGGTAACACATCCATTTATAAAATAGGAACCAATAGGGAAAACAAAATAAATCTGGAATGCATGAGGTACAAATTTTCTTTCTCTTACAATTAATCAGAATCTCTACAAAAAGTTAATCACCTATAATTTTTTCTGATTTAAATTTATTTTTATTTATTTCTTATCAAGATAATATTGGTTTACAATACAGTTGCCTACTTACATACTTATTCTCCTAGAGAAACCTAAATTCTTACTTGGATTATTATAAATAATCTGTGTTGGAAACAAACGAGTTTGATGAACTCCAACTTTGTATTACTTAGGTTTCACTCTTACCTTTGGAGACTTAATTAGAGATACCTGGGAATTTCTAAGTCAGAGCAGTGAGAACTTTTGATTTAATGCTGTAAAGCAGTCTATAAATAGAAAGAAATGAGAAATTAGGTTATTGTTGTTTTTTTTTTTTTAAAGACATGTTGCAATTGGTTGCTTTACCAATGGCAAGAAAGGTGCGTGCTTACTATTGAGGCTAGGCTATAAAAACAGGGCAGTGCGAACCAGTCTCAAGAAGAAAGATGGTATCAAAGAAAGCATGAAGGAATGCAGTATTCAGGAAGCAGAGAAACAGTCAAGAGAGTCATGTAGAAAGTACTAGAGAGACGACAGTATTAGCACCATAAATAATGGCTCCCCAACTGGCTGGCAATGGACCAATGTGAAGAAAGCAGAAATGCCATCAAAAATCACACAGCAGTCTGGAAACATTCACTGTAAGGCTAAGAGTGCTGAATTCATTAATGGTGTCTTGAATAATTGTAGCGAGGATGATGACACATCTTGAGGAGATCTTTCATGGTAAACGATGAACATTTAAAAGCAACCAGAACCTGGTAGTTGAGCCTGAAGGGTAAGAACCTTAGCCTGTTTCCTGGTTTTGACAGATAATAGAGCTCTCCGTGTTAGACAATGAGCCCCTCTCAGTGAGTTCTCTGAACCTCATTCCAGCAGGACTGGAGTTTGTCATGACTGCAGTGACTTCATAGGGGATGCAGTTACAAGAAAAATACTGTACCCTGCCATCCCTGCCAAATCTGCCTACTTTATTATTCTATGGAATGTTAAAATCCTTTACAGGAGATGAAAACACACCCTCCCTAAAAGTGTATTCAATGGAACATTTAAGAAGTATTCTTTATTTTAGTTATCTTCAAAGTTGTTTTGTATGTACCTATTTTATTTCAAAGTGCCTGTTCTTTTTCAGTTAAAGCTTCTTTATGTTGCTTTTTAGTGACCAACTTACGTTAAAATGTCTTGTGCTTAGCAAATATGTCCTTGGTTTATAAAGTTGCAAATTCTTTATTTTCAAGAGAAATTAAAACTGAAAATGGAGTCATGTAGCAAGGCTGTTCCCTGCAAATGCTTTATAGCTGAACCAAAAGAGAGGGACTCTTTCCCCCCTTTTCACTATTTGTATCACTTCCCTGGAGGAGGCTACCTTGCCCCTGCCTCACAAGCCAGCATCCCAGGAGAAGATTTGTCAATTAGTTGCATAATTATTAAGATGGGAAGAAGTTACTCTCCTCGTTCCTGATGTTTGTGCCATTTTATCACTTTTTTCATGATTTGAATTTTAGGTTTATGAATTCTTAGACTTGACGGGAGAACATCTAGCAAACTTGTGAGAGGTTAAGCATGCTAATTTTGGGTTTGTCTGAGGGACTGGAGCCAGAATCCAGGCGGTACTTTCTAGGCCAGAGCTCTTTCTAGGACTCTCATTCTCCCTGTGGCTGAAATAGTTGCTGAACTTGTCTAGAAGCAGCAGATTGGTGGAGAGAACCACAAACTTGGGTGATGGACAGTCTGGCTTTGACCTGGCTCTATCATTTTAGGTTTCAGTAGGAAAGACAAGGATTCCATTTGATGACTGTTTTGGTCACTTCCTGTTGTTGGTTTTGTTTCTTTAAGCTTATGTTGTGATTAAAAGACATGGAGCCAATTCCCATATGCCTTAAGGAGGAAAGAGATGTGATTACAAGGATGTGTTTGTTCCTGAATTTAATGGCTGAGGTATAAGGTGGTCTGTCTGTAATTTCATGAACTCTTCTTGGATGCGATGCTGTCATTTGAGTTACTGACTTTCACTTGGGAGTGTTTTAAATTTAAAGCTAGAATCCTAACACCAACCTTCAGGTAGTGGTAACTTAAAATACTCTAAAAAGAAGCAACATCCGTTCTTTTGTATCTTTTCTCCCACCCCAATAAAAGTGTAAATCTTTTACTGAAAAACTAATCCTGTCTGCAGTTAGCTTGTGTCTCCTGCTTATAAGTGGCAATGTTAAAAAAGTACCAGAACTGGGAAAGGTTCACACACAAAGGAACTATTTTTGACAGTTATCTAAATACTTTCATAGGACGACCATTTTCTTTTTCTTGCTGATGAATTGGCATAGGATTTCCCAAAGTTTTCTGTCATTGTCTCTTCTCTCCTGTCTTAGAGAATACAGGTGTTAGAACTTCTAGCAATGTTTACCGCAGCAGAACATACTCAAGTTCCTCTCTGCCTCCCAGCCCCCACAGGCTATCTGGCCTACTTCTTGGATCCCCTTGCCTGCCTCTCCCATATTCCCATATTCCCTGCTGAGCTGAGGACCAACTTTCCCCAGAATTGGCAACAACATTTCCGTGACTGCTATGGCCCTTTTTTCTTCAGCATAGCGCTGTGTTTTTCTTAAAGCAGCCTAATTTTATGTCTTTTCTAAAACAATTTGAATAGAACTTGAAGGTTGTTAAAGTCAGTGGTGTTTTCTGATGACAAAAATAAGCATTCAATAGTAAATAGCATTTCTGGAACTCAAATTCAATGGTCACTGAACTGAAGAGTTGGAACTTTTGAAAAAGAAAAATCTCTGACCCAAAGTGAGAAGGTGTTCCAGTCTTTTGAAAAGCCAGTGATTGGTTTGCAGTCAAAGGTAGAATGATGACATTCCATATATTTCAGTTACATGGCATTGGTTAAAATCCAAATAGACCTTAAGTTGTTCACACCTGACTCAAACTTTGTGTTTGAGTCAAAAAAGAAAACCTCTTTGTGTTTCTTATAAAGTTAAACATTATCATAATTAATATTTAAAAAGGGATTTTTTATTGGGAATCAATGAGACATTTTGGCATTTGCCTTCATTTTCTTTGGAAGATGTTTATTTTTCTTGTCAGCTGCAGGGGAAGAAACCTGCTGTGAAAACTGATAGACCCCAGCTGTCAGGAGCATTTGTCTGGTATTATTTTGATGGCATACCCATGAGATTGCCAAAGGAGCGTCTCAGAAGCCAAGTGAGAAACACAGGGAACATCATCTTCTTTTTCATGGTAAACAGCAAGAGGAAAATCAGGGTAACAAGAATAAGCCTAGAAGTTCTTACTGTAAGGTATGAATGGCCCATCTGGCCTTGCAACTTTTGGGTACTTTTGTGCCTTAGCAGAGGGCATTGTTCTTTGAAACATCATTTTCAGTGACAAAATATAATTTGGAAGCATGGACCCCTGCCACAGTGCAATGTCAGGAAACAGACACAGTTTCCCCCTGCAGCTCTGCCACTCAGGAAATTCACAGTGCAGCGTTGTCCTAGGATTTCAGCATGCATGCTGGACTCGGCACCAAGTGGCGTTCTTTGCAAGCGGAGTTTTCTATAGCATGAAATATCAAACAAGGAGAATTTCGAGAAAGTCATTTTTATAAACATCTCTGTTGTTAGCTTGGGATCTGGACCCTTTGGAGAGCTCTATCTTCCCTTTTGGTTTATGAGCATCGTTTTCTTAATGCTTTGAAAGAAAAGAGCTTTGCCAAACATATTTTTTTCTGGCATTACTGTCTTTTGGAAAATGAAAATAGATACAGCCCAGAGTCTCTTTCTTTTCATTTCCTTCAGAACTTATAGGTAGTTTAGTAGTCTCTCCTGAAAAAATAAAGTACCAACTTGTCTTTTTCTTTAATGGAGAGAAATGAAAATTTACCAAGACATGATCAGTTGAAAGAGAGCAGATATGTCTCTCTCTCTCACACATACACACACACACATACATGTGTGTTTTGTGTAGCGCTACACAGATGTCCTAAATAAAACAGAGGACAACTGGATAACTGGCATGAGTTCTACTTGCAATTAATTTCTAGCGCTGATTCAGTCTTACAAAAAGACTAAGCATTTCATGTTTTTGTTAACTGCAGGTAAGTCCTTTAAATTTCTGCTAATAGTTGGATGACACTGTAGAACATAAGACAACATTTCTCGTTGTTAATCATTTTTCCCTGAGATAACTATTCTGTGAATTCATGGAAAACACTAAAATAATCCAAATATAATCAAAGGAAAGAAAAAATTGTGTTTTGAGAGGGTACAATAGATGAGACTGCTTAGATCTAATTTGTGATGAGATATTGATTCATTTCAAAGTACAAATCTACAACTCACATAACTTCTTAAATATGGAAGAGAAATATCAAATGATGTTTCTTATTTTCCCCCTACTTCTCCCCTCTGACAAGTTTTACTCATGTTCTATAGTATAGAAACCATGAGAGCTGTCTCTGGGGGTGGAGGGGGGGGAAGTTGAGACACTGTCATGGTCCTTCTTTATTGCCCCTCCTTATAAGTAGGCATCAGTGTACAAAGGACACAATGAATGAGAACAGGTCTTGTAAGTTGCCAAAGGCCATGTCAGTGAGATTCCCAAACAGAAGTTGGCCTTTATTCCATCACACTGTCACAGCCAAGAAGTGAAGCTGATGGACGACAAACGCTTGATATTTTAAAAGCTACCAGACAAAAGCCCGGTCTTTTCTCCACAAGTTCTCCGAAAGGGTTAAGAAACAAATTAATGCAAATATAATTCAAGTTAAAGTACAACTTTAGCATAGTTGTTTTGTCATGATGCTTTGCCTGATGGCCATTCTTTGGGTAATTTTTGTGCTAAGCCATTTTGGATCTCATCTGGCGCGTCAATGGCAGAGTGTGTGTTTTCAGTGCATGGCAAATAACGTGAAAATTGTTTATTGTTGCTGTCTGAAAGCTCTTGAGTTTCTGAATTCTAAGGCAAATTAAGACTCAGGTTTCTTTTTTGCAACTTTAGTGTCGGTAACTGACCAAAAATAAAATATCTGAATTTGTCTATATCCAGACATATCAGAAAAGAGAATTTTCATAACATATGGTTTATTAGTTCTTTAGAAAACTGACAGTCTCTGCTGTTCCAACTTTAAGTTTAGTTTTTACTAGGTCATTTTTAAATTAGACTTATCAGCCCTGCTGCAAGGATGGATATTCTCCTATCTCATGAACCTGAAGGGAAATTGTTAGCTGGTCACTGAAAATTGGCCTTTAAAATACTGCCAGAGCCCCAAAAGGCCAGTTATAAGTGTTAAAAATGTGTAATCGCAAAGCCATTCTTGCAATGCATTTGTTTGGAAAGCAAATATATTTATGATGAAATAAGTGAAAAAAAATTGCCTCACATAATTTTAAAGCAAGTGACATTGGGAACTATAGGCAGCATAAGGGGAAGGAGTTGCAAAGTAGACCCACCTGTGGTTTGGAGGCAGCAAAGCTGGGGATGATTTTTAAAAACAATTACTACCAACAGCCATCCAAATCACACCGAAAATCTTGCAGACCTGCTAAGTGATTTTACACAGTGCCTTTCCCATGGAAAAACAGAAAAAAACAAGCCAACCAAGACAAAAGAAATGCTTCTGAAGTCCCAAGAGTGTTGATTTGGGAATTAAAATAAATTCTTACAGTTTCATCAAGTTAGTCCATGAGATAAGGTAAAGGAGTGAAGGTAATTTGCAAGTATTACTTTAGGAATGAAAGGACTGTGAATCACCCTCCTCAGCTTGGACCCATAGGTCAGCTTGGACACAGCTAGTCTAGGGAATTCAAACCTAAGCTGTCGTTCCCACTACCCACACCCCCAGCATGCATATTTGAGCTATTTTGTGTGTGAACTTATTACTTCATGTACATGCTCCTTACATTTGCCTCATAGGGGCCAAAGTACACATGGAAGGGCGAGTTTGCCAACCCTAAGCCCTTGTTGAATAGGATGGCCTCCCCACTCTAGGTATCACTGAAGGCATTTTACCAATTCTATTCTAGTTATTATAAACCTACCTTCAAAAGTGTTCTTCATTTTTACCGATGAATACGAACTTGAGGCCCAACCTGGTTAGATTATTTGCCTGAGAGCAGCGATTAGTTGCTGCTCTTTTGTTATTTCTGAAATCTTCATGGGAAGGGAGAACAAATAGGGCTGTGGTTGATAATTTCAAAGTTTCCATGATCTGATACAAGTAAGAACTTTAAACACACACATTTAAGAAAAATCATCAAGAACCTTCATTTGGGGAAGCCTGCACTTCTTAGTGAAGACTCTTAAGCCTTGCTTTGTTGTTTTACTTGTTAGAGGTTTTCCTTTATTGCATATTAATCCCTCTTCCCTGTGGTATGAGAAATTTAAGGAGCAGGAAAGGGCTGTCTGGCTCAGGGGGACTGGTTTGCTATTTAGTCTGACTGTTTCCTACCTCGCATGGCGATTGATTATCCTGCCTACGGTGTGTTGACATATTTTGTTGGCTGTACTGATTATACATTGGGAGTGCTAATTCTTTCACTGGGTTAGAGTTCAAAGGTGCTCATCTGTCAGCAAAAAGTCTCTCATTTCGTGGCATGCTCGGTCTCCTCTTATATCTGTCATTTCTGTGCTGTTCTCAGAGGTTTTCCTCTTATTTCTGGTCTCAGTTCAACAGCAAAGATCTTGAAGAATTTTCCTTTGTAGTGGGCTATTTTGTATGGTTTTTGGAGACAGATTCTGCTCTTTGAAGATATGCAGAATATTGGCATTTCACAGATTCTGACTGAAGCAATGGAAATCACACTGTATCCTGCGCTTTGATTTTAGCAACTCTTTTAGTGCAGATCTCCAGCTCCTAGACTTTTCCCAAACATGTTCCCTTTTTGAGACCAATATATGGGTAGATTCAAACTTGGATTTTGCTTGCCATTGTCATAGCATTCTGGTTAACCATCGGGTAATAAAATCATGAAAGAAGAGTTTGAGGAATGGTGATTTGGTTACAAAGACTGATATGAAAGCTTACCTAATGTCCAAATGTCTTTTTCATCACATCTGCAACTATAGTGTAGCTATGTAAATATTTATACATATTCTCTTCTCATTGTACATAAACTAATTTTGAACTAGAATCTATTATCCATCTACTTACCTACCTAATTATATAATACAAATTTTGTTATAAATAGTAATATCCTCCATGCTTGTAATATTGGATAACAGGTTATGGAGTATTTTGCAAGTAGTTTGAGGTGGTTTGCTATTTAAGTAGTATGCCTTTCTTGGGAAGAATGCCAACATATCAAGAGAGTTTTTGGTTAATGCTTGTATTTCAGTTTCAGTGTTTCTCACATGTTGCATATAGAAGTTGATCACAATAATAAAAGTGTTGCATGATAGTAATACTGTATTACAAAAATGTGATCTTTATGAAATGGTAAGGTAATCAATCAATGATGACTAGTTTTTGCTCTATATTCTTATGATCCTTTAACCAGGTAGTATTTGATTATCACATAACAAGTTGTGAGTCCTGAATAGCAGAAATCACTGGAGTTGCCTCGGGAGCAAGCAGGCCACCTTACTATTGCAGAATAAAAAAAAAATAAGGAAGCAGCACTGCCCTGTTGGAAAAGAAAGGAACACAGGAGTTATTGTCAATTTGTAATGAATTTATTTGTCAATAGTGCGTATTGCAAGTGATAGGAGGTGATTGGGATTCTTAGAGTAAAATGGAAGTAGAATGGTATGGAAATATGATCCCAAGCCTTGGTCGAGGCATAATTGGATTGACTGGGGGACTATGGGTTAGCTATGTAATTTATTTGAATCTTAGTCATTCAAATCTGTCAAATGAGGCTAGTAACTATCTGAGGGCAGAAGATTAAGTTATCGATACAAATGCGTAACTATGTTATCATGGCACTTAGTAGGGATTTAACAAAAGTTAAGATGCTACTACTTTGCATTTTTTCATTGACCCCCATCTAAGTCAACATCAAAATATGAACTGCTACCTCTATCAACCTTCAATGGCTTTTCTTGAATTTATATGCATATGGTGCTATGCTGATTATGGCACAAAACAAGCTATATAGATGTGACTCTTTCTAGGAATTTACTTCCACAATCACAGAAAGATTGATGGATTCATAGAATATGAGCTGGAAGTGACCCTGGGGGCTCTCTGCATTCAGTAATTTTACAGACGAGGAAATAGATTCCCAGAGAGATGAAAAGACTTGTTCAGCATTTTCCAGTTAATTAGTGGCAGTGCCTGGAACAGGAGCTGGGTTTGTAGGAGTCTATTCTATTGTTCCTATCTGTTCACCTTTCCTATTTAGGAAATAAGGATTATGGGTCTATACTCTTAAGAGTTGTTTCCCAGGAAGAGCTATATCAAAATATGTTAGTCTTTAAAGATGCACAGTTTATCAGAAACAAAACCTAACTGTGAGGCCAGGAAATGTGACCGCAGTGTAGCGTATGCTAATGGGACCAGGGAAGTCTTCCCAAGCTACCCCATCACTTTTCTCATGCTCCGTATTCCTGTCCTGATGATTTGATAAAGTCAGTTGACACTTTCTTTTCTTGTGTAAGTGTTCTGAATCAGTAACACTCACTCAGATTCATTGCCTTGAGTTCCTGTGACATAGACACTTTAGAGCCACCTCTGAGAAGTGTGACTAACATTTTCTCATGTATGCAAATTTTTTAAGATTTTGAAAATTTTGAAATTTTGAAAATTTTGGGAGGTGAGCAGATACCCAAGCATTGGAAATTGGACCAGAGTAAACATTGAAAAGGACCGAAAGAATTTATTGATTCTTTGCTGTGTTTCTTCCAGTTATGGCCAATCTATGCAGTTTTATAGACATTTATGATAAGGATCATTCTGTGTACATGTACTGATCGAAAACATTCCAAGAGGCTACCAGCAGTCACCAACCCCTTATCCTGCAAGACCTAGAGTTTCTTCTCACTGTACAGTGGGAACCTGACATGGCAAAACGTGATCTGAATGCCACTAAATTAAGTGGTATTGCATTTTTCTTTTATATATAGCCTCCATTATTACAACATATAAAATTCTTTATGCATGACTAGGTCTAGTGATATTATTTAGTTGGTGTGAATAAATTTTATACCTTTGGCTTTTTATGAAATAGTATCTTTCAGAGACCCGGGGTGGGAGGGAGTGGGCAGAGAGAGAGAGAAAGAGAGAGAGAGAGAGAGAGAGAGAGAGAGAGAGAGAGAGAGAGAGAGAGAGAGAGAGAGAGAGAGAGAGAGAGAGAGAGAGAGAGATGGAGGGAGGGAGGGAGGGAGGGAGGAGGGAGACAGAAGGGGAAGAAAGGGAAAAGGGGAGAGGAAGAGAGACAGAGAGAGAGTCACAGAGAAAGAGAGGATAGAGAAGAAATCCTAACCATATTGCCTAGGAAAGCTGAAGAACATTAGACAATCTGTGACCCCAAACTGTTCATAAACTGTTATCTAACCCTGAAAGAGGCCAGAGTGGCCATTCTTGTTGCTATAACTTGGGTGCTCATTAAAAATTCATTCAAGGCTAAATCATATCAGCGAACAATGAGCATGGAGGCCCAGATCCATGTGTCAGAGAGACGAGGCCATATCAGGGCCGGGTGGCTTTATTTCGTCGGGGCTGTGTCAGGCGTGCAAGGGGAACGGGAGGTTTCCTTGGAGGAGGCTTTTGTAAAGCTTCTGCTTCTTCTGGGGTCTCGATTAGAATAATCGGCGGCCTTGGGAAATTCACACGGTTTTTGTGGGGCTGCGCTCCATCATCATCCATCATACTTGTGTGCTGGATGACTGAGGAGCCAAAGACCAGGCCGGCGGGGTGGCCGGAGTCCTTTTCTGCATGGAACTCCCTGGTCTGTAGGGCAGGGTTCCAGGAAGCCTGGCAGAGGGAGGGGTAGGGGGAGACAGCAATGGGACTCCCCCCCTTGGATCTGTCTGCACTTGGGGGGGTGCCCCTGTAACAGGAAGTAACTTATAGTACCTGAAAGATTTTGGATTATTTGCTTTGGACCCCTCAGTTTAAGATGTGTTGTGCTGGATTTGTTTGGAGTTTATTGTAATTTATTTTGAGTTTGCACTTGTTTATAGGCCTTTGCAAATTTTAAGAATCCTTTCTGAATTATTGCTGTTTGATGCTCCTTCTCTGGGCATTTGCTTTGTGGGAAAGGTTGGGCATTACTATATTTAATCAGAAAGTACTATGTTGTGATAGGTGCATGTGTATGTGAGTGCATGCTCATATCTGTATATATGTGAGTGTGCATGAATGTATGTTCATGTGTACAAGTATGTGCATGTGTTTTTGGGGGTTGGCAATCAAATATCCCTCATTATATGGTCCTTATACCTTTGGTAGCTTTTCTCTTTTTTTGACCTAGGAAGATATTTGATTATTTTAAGTCTTTGATTATTTTAAAAATGTCTCAGACTCCATCATTGGAAGGATAGATTGATCCTATGGAAAAGCATTTGCTGGATTATTATCTCTGGGCCAACCTGTGAGAAGGTGCTGGGTAACATTAGGTTGTTCAATAGTGACTAATTTGGTTTCCAAATTTCCACACAGCTGCATTTGAACTTTTGCCATCTTCCATTTTGATTTTCATCAGAAAACTAGAGAGATAATCAAGTCTAAGTGAATATAAACATTATAATTGAATTTACAAATCCAAATTTCATGATGTTCATCTTTAAGAAAATGTACATAAAATTTATCTTTTTCTGTTTTAGATGGTTATTAGAATTACTAACTTTCGAAAGTCAAAAAAGAGAAACTTTTCATTTGATCTATGTCTAATCACTCAGGCTTATGCATATTAATCTAAAGTCTTTGTTATTTTGTTTTTGCTTTGTTTACTATTGTTTTATTTTATGTACTTTTGGTGACTATCAAAGAGTAAACACATGCTCTCCCTAATAGGAGTTTATTGTCATTCTCTTTTGAATGGTACAAGTAAGTCCATAAAATAAATGTGTCCTCTAGTTCATTCTTTCCTCTTTCACATTTCCTAAAATGAAAATTCAAAGTAGAATATCTAGAAGTATTGCAACTTGACAGGATTTGCTTTGTGTGCATATGAGAAAATATGACTCATAAAAAGGGAAGTGGAAGAATATATGTATGCACACCCATTGCAACGAGTCCCCTGGGATGTTGGACCTAAATTAAAATGATCATAAGTCATATTAAACAATAAATAAAATGCATTTCCTACCTTCTCTCTATTTTCCATCTCCTGATTTTTTTTCCCACTTAAAAAAAAATACACAAGTATATAGACCCAAAAGAGATCAGCCACTTTGTGGGAAGAAGGTACATGAACAAGGAATCTGTTAGACAGTTACCCCATATATTCTGGGGATTTGGAGTTCTGGATATAGGGTGGGTGGAAGACAGAAAGTAAGGATACTGGAAGGAAAATGTGGATGTGCAAGATCTTCTATGTGTCCCCTGGCTGGGTTTTTAAAGATTATTTATTTGTTCATTTGTTAATAAACTTTCTTTTCCTCATTGGTCTCCGGTATAAGAACAAAGTGATCTCTAAGTCAAGTTTTGCTTCATAAATTCTTATGAAAACCATTGAGATAAAGAGTTGTTTGGTAAAGATTCCCTAGGAATTTCATCTCAAGCAACACTGTGCAGGGAAGGGATTCTCAATCTGGTGATACTTGATGAGGTCAAGTACTTTAGCCAGGACTGCCAAGATCTGCTGAATAGCCCAAGAGTGAACATCATTTAAACATATAGCTATTCACTTGAAAGAATGAAGCTTGGGGTAGAATCACTATTCCTTAATAAACAGTTCAAGTTGTACTTGAATACCTTACCTGGACTTTCCTTTATTTGTACCTGGAAGAATGACATATTTTTTCTCCTCTTCCCTTGTCACTCTTTCAATGCTCCTCAGGGCTTCCATGAAGAGAAGGTCCCTTAGTTCTATAGTGCCTTCATTGTCTGGGAACCCAGAATTCCTTCATTGCCTGTCGACTGCCCATGGCTTTCACTTCAGCATTCAGTTTCCTAACCTTTCTCTTCTCATCCCTCATTCATAGCTCATCCCCTCAGAGAAGCAAGTGTACTCATTTCTGCTAACTAACTCGTGATACATTATATTAGTTCTTTGGATTTTATCTCTCCCTACTCTACCTCTCTCCCTTATCCCTCAATTTTGCTTCTCAAATACCCATTTCTCTCTAATTCTTCATCCTTCACTGCTACAATCATCTTAAAACCTTTCATGATCTTCTTAGTGCTTTGAAATAGCCTGCTCCATCTACTTTCCATGTTATCTTTACTAAATTTCTCAGTATTTGAATCAGAATGATCATGGTTCTCACCTTTTTATTCTCCTTCTAATACCATATTCATAATAAGAGGAAATCCAAATTTTAGACAATGGTAGAAGCCTCTGGCTTTTGGTGCCTCTTTCTCTACATGTCAGTCTTATCCGCATTTTGAGTTAGGGGTACTGAGAAACCCTTGGTCTCACACATGTGCTATGCTGTTCTATAATTCTACAACTTTCGGTAGGTTCCTTCTTCTTCTTCCTAGAATGGTTTTTCTTCCCTTGCCTTTATTCTTAGAAACTATTTTCTTCAATACCCTCTCACATGTCTCCATCTCTGGGAAGCCTCCAGTAATCATTCCCACTTTCACAGAAACAGGTTCCTCTCTCCTCTATCTTTCACAATTTGTTGATCAAAGGCCTTATGTTTTGTTGGTATGTCTTCCTTCTCTGCTGAACAGTGGCACTTTGAGACCAGGAACTAGGGCAGTCACTTTGGCTTCTAGGGTGTACACTTAGTATCTGGTGGCCCAAGGCAGATTTTTAAGTTCATATTGAAAGAAACAAGCTATCCATGGTCAGGAGGACTATTGGAGATAGTTTTGCCTTTCCCCAGATGACTGATGCTAAGTTGGGGGAAATTTCAAGTATGAGAGCAGATTGTATGAGGGACATAGTTTTTGTTGTTATTGTTGTTGTTGTTTTTGGGTAGGTGCAGTTTAAGGCCTGTGTTGGGTTGCCATATCACAGATCTAAGGAGAGGGAATGTGTGTGCATCACGTGTTGTCTGGGGTTTGGCAGAGTGGAGACATCAGTGCTGATGGTACCCAGATCCCCACACTTAACAGCAGACACCATAGGTTATTAAAGCTGGGGGCCTATCTCGGAAGATTAGCTGGAGGAAGTGCTTGAACCATGGAACACAGCAGGCAGCCGTTTGATGAGTGCCTCAGACGTGGTAAGGCCCTGTGGTGTTGGGTTTCCACATGAACCATTACTGGGATATTTGAGATCTGGAGCTTCAGTTCTACCCTGACCTTGCATTTGATTTCAGAATCCATACTTTAAAAAGGGGCCTTGCTCTCTCTCTCTCTTCACTCAGGCTGCCTTGTCTTCACTTTTGGGCCTTTGAAAAAGATGCTGTGAATTCACCCATCTGGTGTTTGTTTAGATGGGGAATCCTAAATAGCTTCTTGTAGTTGGAGAGAACACAGTAGCAAATATATCTTTATGGTAATATGTTTTAAATCAAAGGGGCTCAATATTTTCCCCTGTGTTTGAATGTGACATTCTTGATCATTCCAGACCCACCTGTCTGAGAACACAGGAATCAAAAACAGGAGTCACTCTCAAATTTCACCTCTATTTAATCCATCACAGAAACATACTGGCTGTTCACTGTATATATATAAGAAAAAACACCAGGACATTTAAACAAAGTGACACAGATCATCAGCAGATCAACTGGGAATGACGGCTCAATCAAACAAATGTATGTTGAGAATTTCCACAGGGCAGCTTTCGCAGCAGCCAAGCCAAATTTGTTTAGTATACATGAGTTAGCTGCTTAGGAACATTCGCTATGCTGCATGCCAGATGATGGCTTTTCTAGGTAAACATCCATTTAGCAGCATATACCCATCTATGAAAGTGTTGGCGGGATTTTGATCTATTCTCTTAGACTCCTGAAATTATGACTTCATTCCACTGGCAGCCAAGTACAAACCCACACATGCACCATTTAGGCTAAAAAGGGGGCGGGGGAGAAGGGGAAGCTATACACTTATTTCAAAATGTAATATAACCATCCAAAAGGTAGGAGAAACTCCATAAAATTGACAGGCCATTTCACTTTTCTGACAAGCAATAAAGCAAGCATCATTAAAATGGATGTCAAATTACAGGGCAGAGAAGCAGCAGGGAAAATACCTACCTTATTACTGGCATTTGAAATAAAATGTGGCTTATTTATCCTACCCAGTCTAAACTCGGATGCACTCTTTTGGGGGTGGAGTCTCAGGGCTCATTTAATGAAATGGAATTTCAGCACCAGAGCCCAAGTAAGAACCTTTGTATTCTTCAGAAAAGAGCATTTAAAATGTTACCATATTCTTATATTTTAGCAATTTACTTACTTTTTCCAAGGATATGGCTTAAAGAATAAAACACTCTAATATTAGAGTACAAATGTTTGCATTTAGGACAAAAAAACAGTGTTTATTTAAAAAGATGCAATACCAAAGATTTTTGATAGAATTTTCTAACTCTGCTTCGAACTCTGCTTTCAAATTCTCACCAGTCCTTGTGAAATTCAACCTATGTTGTGCAAGGCACACCTCAATGTGCTAGTTCATTAACTAAAATTCCCTTTCTATGATTCTTTTCAACTAAGAGATTATTACAGTGAGTGGAATGTTTTCAAACTGAGAACTTGAGAAATCCTTTTTTGGATAATCATTTGAAATTTGGTGGAAGAAATCATTGTTTCCAAATTTGAATCACTGGAAGAATACATTACAACTATTACTTGTGTTAGTAAGTATTCTATACAGTCAAACTAGCTTAGAAATCCCCTAGAAAATATCTTGTGTTAGTGGCAATACCTAAAGGCAATGACCTTTATAGGTAACAGTTTCCTTTGATACCTGTTTAAGATTCAGAGCTAAGTGATATTCAAAGTTTGGCTTCTAAAATGAAACTGTGTATAATAATCAGCAATTAAAAATGAAGTCATGGTTGATCTTTTGTGACAACATGGATGGAATTGATCAGTGATTATATTGAATGAAATAAATTGGAGAATTTTAATCATAATTTTAATCATTTGTGGAATATAAATAACCAAAGAAAGCAAACTGAAAAAATACAACAAAAATAACTCTGAGACTGTGAGAAATATTGTAGTTATGATCTGGTGGTGAGGAAGAGGGCATTAGGGAGTAGAAGAAAGGGTTGAGATGGGGGTACATATTAATGTATTGGTACTGGAGCTTGGAGAGTAAGTGAAGCATGTGCTCATATTGAGATATGAAGTTGTGCTCTGCAAATGATATAGTTTTGTAAGCAAATAGCAAATCCATAAATGGTTAAAAAGTGAATCAAATGAAACTCTGTAATATTTTCTAAACTTGGTTCAATGTTAATTTGAGCTCCTACTGTATTCCCAGAACAGGAGAGGGGATATGAAGGTAAAATCACACACACACTTGTCCACAAGTAGCTGAATATAGAAGCGGTGAAATGGATATGAAAACAATGAATTATAATGGCACCAAGGCAAATAACTAGAACAACAAATGTATTGTGAGATTAATTTTGCATTCTCTAGTATCTGGAAAGGAAGTAGCTTAATTTTGGCTGGAGATCTGGTGGACATGAAGATGGTAACCCTTAGAAGGTGAAATGGTATCTAAACTGGAGTTTCAATTGATAAATTTCAAATACTGCCTCCTCGAAGAGACATTCCCTATCCAAAGTACTCCCAAGTTTATCATTTCAAACTGTTTTATTTTCTTCTGAAAATTTATCAATCTCATATTTTCTATGTATTGATCTACTTTTTAGCTCTACCTATTGGGTGATAAAGTTCACAGGGCAGAGGCGTTTCTGATCATGTTCCTTTCTCCATTTCTCACCCTTGGAACAAGCATAGGCCCTTACTAGGAAGCAGAGGAATGGTAAAAGAAGGAAGTACATTCTAGATCAGAAAGTTATGAAGAGACACAACACAAACAAAACAAATTCCTCAAGATATTCTTGGTCATAAAATAGATTATTCAGGCTCAACAATAGATGCATCAAAGGAATAAAGGAAGCAAATAGTTTCCAACTGATCATGAAGGAAATTTATAAGATCTTCAGAAATCTCTAGTAAATCTGTGAGGAGAAAATTGATGAACTCTAACTCTCCAAAGTATTTCTAAAATGAGCATTAATCATGATGACTCAGGATAAAGTTTTCTTGACCAAATGGTATACACTTGGCAGAACTTATATGAAAACAATAGTGTGATATTTTCTTCAACCCATTTCTTCAAGATTTTAAAATGAGGTAGTAGAAAACCTCAAGACTGTTAAAAACTACAAAAAACAGTCAGCCTAGTGAAGTGACAAGCTAAAAAATCAAGGTCTGTTGTCTCTTATATGCAAATAATGAATAGAAGAGAAAAACAAATCAAGAAAATAATTCTATTTCTAGTAGCATCAGAAAATATTAAATAACTAGGAATAAAGAAACAAACCTATTCATTGAAAGCTACAATACACCATACACCATTCAATGAAATAGAGAAGATGCAAAGAAATAGAGAGCTATCCCTTGCTTATGGATTAGAAGAATTAACATTGATAAAGGTCTTACCCAAAGCAGAAATATGTACATTTAATGAAATTCTTATTAAAGTTTCACTGGATTTATTCAAAGAAACAGAGCAAACTTCAATGAAATTTATATGGAACCACAATGATAGCAAATAGTGTACACTTGACAAATGTGAAAGAGAATGGAGGCATCAGGCTCCTAGACCTCAAATTATGTTAGAAAGCTATAGTAATAAAAACACTATGGTACTGGAATAAAATACAACTAGACACATACACCAAGAATTGAGAGCCCTCAAATAAACCCACGTTTATACAGAGAGTTATTCTATGAGAAAGAAGCCAATATTTACAGTGGAGAAAGGAGAGTCTCTTCAACAGATGGTATTAGGAAAATGGTACAGCCTTATGCAGAAAAATGAAATTAGACCACTCTCTTGCACTAACACACAAAAAAGTAATTCAAAATGGATTAGAAACTTGAATGTAAGTCCTTAAACAGTAAAATACATAGAAGATAATATAAATTGAAGACTTTACAACATTTGTTTTAAGGATATCTTTGGTGATTAGACCCCAACAGCAAGAAAAACAAAAGCAAAAATAAATGGAATGGAATGGAATTCAATCTAAAAATCTTCTGTACAGTCAAGGAAATTATTATTAAAACAAAAAGATACTTTGTTTAATGAAAGAAAATATTTACAAACCATACATATGAAAAAAACTAATATGCAATATTCTCAAAGCAATGATACAGCTCAGAAAAAGAAAGCAAAGAACGCAATCAAAAATACATAGAAGACCTAAATAGACACATTTCCATAAAGACATGTAGATGGTCAACAGGCACATGGAACAATATTCATCACTTATCATCAGGGATATGCTAATGCAACTCAAAACCACAATGAAATACCACTTTAGTCCAGTGAGAATGGCCCATATTAAAAAAAAGATATAAAAATAACAAATTTGATGAATATGTGGAGCAAAAGGAACTCTCCTATGTTATTGGTGGTAATATAGACTGGTCCATCTTTCTGGAAAAACAGTATGGAGACTCCATATGATACAGCAATTCTACTCCTCCTTATCTACCTGGAAAATATAAAATCACTATTTCAAGGGATGTATGCACTGTTGTGTTTACTGAGCACCATTTTAGTAGTCAAGTTATGGAAAAAACCTAAATGTCTAATTACAGAGCAGTGGGTGGATTAAGGTGTGTGTGTGTGTGTATGTAAAATACACACAGTGTATCCTGTTCAGCTATAGAAAAGATGAACTCTTGCTATTTGTAATAACATGGATGGAAATAGAAACAATTATATTAGTGAAATAAGTGAGAAAGAGAAAAGAGAAGTAAGTGATTATTTTGTTTGTTTCTAGAATATAGTGAGGGAAGAAAAAAAAAAACAGAATAAACCAACCAAAACCAAGCCCAGAAGTATGGCTGCAGAATTGAGGCTAATAGAGGTGAAAGATGGGTGGGGTGAGGGTGGAAACAAAGGTAGAGGGGCTAATGATCTTGGCTAAAGGACTGTGGGTGTTTTGATGTGGATACAGTATAACACACTGAGGAGGTGCAAACTCCTTCCTCTAAATCCTATACAGTATTGTATGATGAATAATATTCCATTGTGTACATACACCACAGCTTTCTGATCCATTTGTCTATAGTGAGACATTTGGATTGTTTCTATATCCTGGCTACTGTAAACAGTGCTGCAATGAACATCCGAGTACAGGTGCTCTTTTGGATTAGAAGTTTTGTATCCTTTGGGGAGATTCCTAGAAGTGGATCTAATGGTAGTTCCATTTTCAACAGTTTAAGAATCCTCCACACAACTTTCCATAGTGCTGGACCAGTTTGCATTCCTACCAGCAGTGTTTACTTTCTCTCCACTCCAGCATTTGTTGTTCTTTTTCTTTCTTTCTTTTTTTTGATATGGCCTTTCTTAAAAGTGTAAGATGGTATCAAATTGTGGTTTTGATTTGCATTTCCCTGATTGTTAGCGATGTTGGGCATTTTTCATATACTTATTGACCATTTGTATTTCCTCTTTGGAGAAGTGTCTTTTTAGCTCCTCTCTCCATTTTTTGAGTGGGGTTTTTGTCTTATTTTTGTTAAGTTTTGTCAGTTCTTTATGGATCTTTGTTATCAGACACTTGTCAGCTGTACGGAGGGCAAAGATTTTCTCCCATTCAGTTGGGTTTCTTTTTGTTTTGATTATATATGCAACCAATTAAAAAATAAAAAAAATAGTTATTATGGCTTTGTAATATAATATGAAGTTTGAGATTGAAATGCCTCTGCTCTCTCTTTTTTTGTTCCATGTGACTTTTAGCAATTTTTGCTCTATCTCTTTAAAGAATGACATTTGAATTTTTATTGGGATCACAATGAATCCACAGATTGCTTTCAGCAAGATAGCCATTTTGATGATGTTAATTCTTCTGATCCATGGGCAGGGAATGTCTTTCTGTTTCTTTAAGTCTTATTCTATTTCTTTTAACAATATTTTATAGATTTCTTCGTATAGTTCTTTCATGTATTCTGTTAGTTTTGTTTCCAGGTTTTTAGTTTAATTTTTTTAGTTTTGTTTAATTAGTTTTGTTTAATTTTAATTGGCACAATGGTGAATGGAGTGTTTTTTTTTTTTTTATTTCTTCTTCTGTCTGGATTTTTGCATGTAAGAAGGCTACTGACTTTTGTGTGTTGATTTGTAGTCAGCTACCTTACTGAACTGGTTTATTTTTTCAAGCAGTTTTTCTGTGGATTTTTTTTTTTTGGTTCTCTACATAAAATCATATTATCAGCATATAATGATAGTTTCACATCTTCATTCCCTATTTGTATTCCTTTTATGTCTTTCTCTTGTCTTATTGCCCTAGCTAGGACTGCCAGTACCATGTTGAACAGCAGTGGTGGGAAAGGGCATCCTTGCCTGATTCCAGATCCTAATGGAAATGATTTTAATTTTTTCCCATTGAGAATGATGTCTGTTGTGGTTTTGTCATAGATGGATTTTATTATGTTGAGGTATGTTCCTTTTATTCCAATTTTTTCAAGGACTTTCATCATGAATAGATGCTGAACTTTGTCGAATGCTTTTTCTGCATCTATTGATATGATCATATGGTTTTTGGTTTTCTCCTTGTTGACGTGATGGATTATATTGACTGATTTTCAATGCTGAACCATCCCTGTGCTCCTGGGATGAATCCCACTTGGTCATGGTGAATAATCCTTTGAACACATTGCTGAACTCAATTTGCCAGGATTTTAGTTACAATTTTTGCAACTGTGTTCATTAGGGAAATTGACCTATAGTATTATAAGTCACTGTTTCCTCACTAAGGAGAAACAAAATAGTAAATGTAAAAAAAAAGATAAAATGAGATACCTATTAGTTTTTCTATTTGTATTATTAATAATAACCCAAATGTATATAAATAGGTGGCCAATCCATAGAGAACACATTAATATAATTGTTTTTAATTAACTTATTTATTTATTACATTAATGTAATTGTATAAGAAACTTATTGACTTGACTTTGTGACAGAATGAATAATCTTGGGGCAATTGGAGCTTTGTTGTAAACAAAAGATTATTTTTAAATACAAATAGAAAATAAGAGCAGTAATCTGCTATGTTCCCATGTGTGGTTACTCCCACAATGGTGTATTTTACATAGCACCCAGAAAACAATTTATCAAAGCAGCTTCTCAGTATTGGGATGAACCAGAAGCTTTCAAAGTGTTGATTGATCACTTTTTGCTGGCAGTTTACTTGACTTACATAGCCACTTCAGAATCAACAGCCTGGAAGAAAATTATACCAAGCTTGAACAAAGGCTGGAATGTTAGGTTAGCAACTGCCTTACATTGTCATCAATATGGCAGTTAATATTTATAAATGTCTACAGGCCTGATCTGGTAAAAGGAAGCAATGAATGGCATGTAACAATTTAAGTTTCTGCTCCTAAAGGAAGGCTGGTTATTCTTCACTTTTGTGTAAAGGAGCTTTGAGAGAACTCTGGGTCAGTTTGCCTGTCTCTGACTGAACTTCTTCTAGCTCTTGAGAATGTTATTAGAATAATGTATGTACCACTTGACATCCCTGTCTCCATATCAGTCATAAGCTTAGACCAAGGAAATATTTTTGGTGGTTCACCAGTTACATTACAACAATGGGAGAACAGCAAGAAAGTTCTTTGTGTCCTTTTATCTGCCAGGTATTTCAAGGTACACATTCTTTTGGAAGTATAGAAATGGGATGTTTGTGGGAGGAACAGAACTGCCTTGCAAATAGGAAAAGTGTTAGGTTTATCTTAAGATTTTTTTCTTCCCCTCCATTTTTGGGGATGAAACTGTAGGAAAAAACTGTGATTTCCCATCTTTAAATATTGCTAACTATTCATTTTGACTATGATTCCTTTTTCAAAAATAAACCTTCACCCAACCTTATTCAGTCCAAAGTCTTTTTTGCATTAGCACTGAAATCCTGGCAGTAGTGGATTCTGCCAAATTCATCTTTTGTTGCCATACTGATCTTTTAACTACCATGTTAGTTACCATACTGATCTTTCTTTACCTCTGGCTGCAACAGTGTTATTGAGATAGATATTTTCAGGGAAGTGGTAGAAAATGAACAGTTCATAAACCATTTCATCACATTTTGTTATCTAAATGCAGGTAGATCCAAAGGACATTGACCCTTATTTAAGAGCTGCCACTTAGAACCTGAAGACATGAAAAATTTTCCTAATGATAATAATAATAATTGCATTCATAATTTGCATTTCCTTTCTAAAGTTAACCAAAGATGCTCATATCCATTATTTCTTTAAATAATATTAAATATTATTTAAAGAATATTAAAAATGTTATCTAATAAAATTAAAATGTGTGTTATATATTAATTTAAAATTTTCTAGTATCCATATTAAAATAAATAAGAGGAAACAGAATTGACTTGCTAATATATTTTATCTAGTTCAAAACTATTATCATTTCATTATGCAGTCATGCCCACAAAAGTGACCAAGTAGCTATTTCATTTATTTTATTTTGTATCAGGTTTTAAAAATATAGTATACATTGTTATATGATTGTATACCTCTATTTGGAGTTGTCATGTTTCAAATTCTCAGCTGCCATGTGTGTCATATGATGACCATATTAGACAAGCATGAGACTGGATAGAGAAACGAAGAGTCTCATAGAATAAGGAATTTACTCTGGCTCACACAGCTACCTAAGTAGACTTGACCCAAATATGGTCATCTGTTTAAACAGGAAGAGTTTGGGAATTATGGTTTACAGGTTATCTGAATTTACTTGTTATAATATAGGCTAAAATTGTAGAAATCTATAGAGTAGAAAGCTGGAGATGTAACAAAAAATAAGTAAGGACTCTATTGTTAGTTTTAGAAATACTATAGAATTTATCTTTTAAAAATTATGCCCATATGTGATTTGGAGACACAGACTCATTTGGAAAATAGGTTCTAGCATATGAAATGCTTTGAAGGCTCATTCTTCAGTTCCTGTATTTATTAATTCATTTAATAAGTATTTATTGAGCATTTACTATACTTAGCAGTGTGGATACAGAGTACTTCTGCTTAGAACCTCATGAAGTTTTTATTCTTCAACCTACAAATATGGTAGGTTCCTAGAGGCAACTGCAATATCATCAGAGTCAAATTTATTTGGCATAATTTGATATAAATTACAAATTTCCCTTCCTGGAGAACTCAGTAAAAATTTCAAGGAAAGTACAGATAATGTGAGCTACCCACAAAGTGACTTTTGTTTGCCTATTTTCAGTTCCTTTTATAACAATCACATTTGAAGAAGTAGCAATGTAAGGACATGGTACCAACTCTGAAAGGATTCCCTTTGGTTAAATTAGCTTATTAGCATATTGAGTATTTGGAATGGAGTGTGTGTGTGTGTGTGTGTGTGTGTGTGTACACAGCATATGCAGTCTTCTCAACATGCATTTTTCCTTCCTGCAGTGGGGCATGTTTACTATATTCTTAAATAGACATTGTTGACTTTTGCACATTTGTGTTAGACCTTTTCACTTTGGAGAAGGAAAAGGAGGTACCACTTATACCTTAACACAGTTGACTTGCTTGGACTGATGTTTTTGAGTCAACAAGTGTACATTAAATGATTATCATGAACTGGCACTGTTGTTGTGTTCTAGGGACTCTGCAGTAAATCAGGCCCCCTGCTCCCTACTCAACTGCCTTCCATCCCAGAGGAACTCAGTCCAAGTATGCCTCCTGACCTTTCCCACCTGAGCTCACTTGAATTTGGGTACATGGATGGCATGACCCCTTTGTGACTCACCATAGGTTTCCGTAAATTGTTTTGTTTGCTTGTTTTTTGTGTGTGTGTTTGACTTGATACTCATGGTGTTTCTTGAGCAAATTTACAAGGTGCTGCTTTTCCACCTAGAAGAAAAAAAACTTGCTCAGCTGATTTTTCTATAAGCTAAGAATTACTTGCCCATTTAGACTAGCTAAACTTTGAAGACAATGAAGATAGCCAACTGTTTGAAATGATGATTTCCAGAAGCGTTAATTTAAAAATTCATAAATCCTTTGTACTATGCAAATGAACGACCTGCCTCTTTTCCAGGTGACTTATTTTGACTTCACTATGTCCAGATAAATGTGTTTATTTGGAAGAGCTCAATACTACCAAAAACTGACATGTTAAGCATTAACTTTAGCTCATAAAATGTATGAGGGATGTGGACCACCCTCTGTTTTCTCATTATGCCAAATAATGGAAAGTGGAAATCACTCTAATCCTTTCTTCTGTGTCTGCTGTACCTCAGCAAATATGATAAACTCAATCCAATTAAAAGTCATTACCTCTCCAAGGCTCTGCCACAGTCTATAACCTTTTGTTTCATAATCCTCTCGATTATCTGTCTTCATCACTTAGCCATCTCCCACTTAAGTTTTCTCTTAAAGGAGAGGAATATCACTTTTAGTGTTGAATATTGTAGTTTCTATCTTGAGTGCAGTTTTATATTGCAGAAATTAATTCATTCTGGGAATTTGTCTTATCTTCCAGACTAGATTGTAAATCCTTTGAAATCAGCAATTTCAGTTATTCTTCTTAAAACATCCCCCATGGTGCTTTGCATACAGAAATCTTGTTGACTGAATGATTCATGATTTGTTGCATATGTTGAATCATAGTTCCTAAGATTTAATAGCAGTAGAGTGTTCAAAAGTTGAACGAAGATATATAAATTCAACAGCAACAACAAAAACAAGTTAAAGCAACATCAGCATAAAGTTTTTTTAAGTTGCTGCATCAACTGCAATTTCTATAGACTTCAGGAATGTCTCCTGCCCCCAGTGATTTCTCTTAACATCATATACTATTGATGGTATTATAGCATTGAGAACTCAGTTCATATATAGATTTCATTGTATTGACCCATAATATATTTGCATTTACAAACATCTTAGTTGTTTAGATGAGTGAACTGGTCATTCTCTGGCTTCTTTAGCTATGAACATTGATATTTCAATCGGTTTTCCTGAGACTGAAGCAAAATAATGTCAAAAGATTTTATGAACTTAACTAGTATAACCATAAAACCTATTCAAACCAGCAGTTTGGTCAAGAAGATTTATTGGAGTAAGTCCATAAAATGATCCTCAAAAGCACTAAACAAATACACAGAGATTTTTCTTATTGTCAGAGTCATTTTAAGTAAGAGTCATTTTATATAATATCAGTATAAATGGGCTGTAATTGTATGCATATGTTACTAAATATGGAATTACAAGTATTTGGATTTTTTATTTCTTTTTACAAAGCACCTTGATGAAAAAATCACTCCTTTATTCAGAGATTGTTTTTCACTACTCAAGTATAGCTCTAAAATTAACTTTGCTACTTTGGCTTTTGGATAAGTCACTTTGACTCTCAGAGGCTAGTTGTGATACTGTCTGGGAAAGAGCCATCCCCCTGGAGCAGCCAGGTCCACAGGAAGCAGTCGTTTGGCATTTTCTCTGATGACTCTTGCTCTAGATTGGAGGTTCCAGGAGGATGAAGCTGGACTTGGCTCTGCCTGCAGCATGACTCTGAGGTCATTCCAAACTATCTCTGGCTTGTTTGGCACCGTTTTCAATTCAAACTGGAAGATAACTATTGTGGTTCGGGCCATTTATAGACTTGTGGGCGTGTCGCTGGATTCATAGCAGCCCTTCTTAGTTCATAGCAGAACTTTTTGTCTTTCAATGGACGAGAGTGATAGGAAATATATTTTGATTAGGTAAATGACAGGGAGACTATCCATGTGACAGTCTCTTGGCTTATCTGACAATGGAAACATGGGCAACGCTGTCTTAAAATCTGTTGGAATAATCCTTGTATGAGTAATTTAGAAGCAGTGAGAATAAATCATCCTTGTTTTGCTCCTACATTACTGTGGATAACTCGTGAACGCAGAAATAAATACGAACAATAACCACACTTTCACTAAGAATTGAAACAAGAGGCTTATTCTTTAACAATTCAGTATGTATATGGCTTTAATCAGTCAATCTAGGGGTTTCTAGTGGATGCTCGATTACAGAATTATTTTTAACCTTTAATATTCCTCTCTCTTCCTAACCTAATCTTAAACCTTATTTTACTGCCACATTCCTGTTACCATCTCTGTATTCACTATTTAACTCTAAGCTCCTTGAGGGCAGAACATTTATCTTATATATAATTCCAGCAACTTGTACCATTTCAGGTACAATATGGTACAAAATTAGTGTTTCATAAGTGCTAGATAAGTCTGAGAAATAGTATCTTTGGCAAAGACTCTCATCCCAACACTTCAACCACCTCATTCCCCTTTTAGTTCTGGAAAATAATTCAAATCTGGGCACTTTGCAGCCACCCACAAAAATTTAACCAAAATGTGTCATTGAAACATCCACACAAAGTTGGTAAAGTGTAGGAGGACATCTGTTTAATCCTTGTTTTTATAGCATGAAGCCCACCTAAGGTTTTGAAAGTCAAATGTGTATTTATTCCACAGAGGAAACTTTATCAGCCAGTACAAAAGTTTACAGGCACTCACTGGTGATATAATGGGTAGTTTAAATCCTTCTAACTGCAAATAATTTTTCAGCCATGTTTATGATTGTGGTAGAGCTTAGTGAGGCAGAAGTACAGATAACATAAATATTTCGACAAAAGCCGATTGTACTGGAGTCATAAATAAATTAGCCCCAGTTTGTAAATAAATTTCGTTTTTGCCAGCAAACATTTATAATCCTCTCTTGCTGCAAATGATAGTAATTTATATAGAAGAGGTACTGACGGCCTGTTTTTAAAAGTCAGTTCTCATTAGGAGGCAGAGCCTGGTGCCCGTCAAGTGTCTCAGACTGTGTGACTCAATTAGACGTGAAGGATACTGTACAGGCCACCTAATGCTACCAGTTATTGTACATGTTGTTAATGACAATTTCCAGAGACCATGCATAGTTTGGTAGTCTATGAAGTTGTCATATTATATCATTCCCTTAAATACCTAGCTTGTGTTACCACTTAGCAATGTTGAAATTACCCCCTCTCAAATCATAAGTGCTATTTAGTGTATGTATACACACACGCAGAGCACATCTGTTCATATTTTTCTGAAAACATTTTTTATCAAAGTGTATAATGGTCTCTCAAATTAAAAAGGAAACCCTCCTTTATGTTTTTCAATGACTTCCATCCATCCTCAGGGTTTTGAATGATTTTATGTTTAATTCAATGTAGTGTCATGAAACTCAATATGGGGCCCTTTAGAGCTTGAAGTGGAGGTAGAAAATTGCACTCCTTGGAATGATCTACATTTATTTTACATTGAAGATACTATATTTGCAATGGGGCAATTAGAGTCCATACTGAAATTAGCCAAATCAAGGCGACTTCCCCACAGAATCACTTTACGATCAGACATCATTATTGTCCTTTTCTTACCAATCCTTGTGATAACAAGGACTATTGTTCATTTTCAGATCAAATCTAATTTTGAACGAGATTTCATTCTTCTGAGCAATCCCTGCTCCGTATCGAGTCAAGAGTGTGGTTAGGTTAGCATCCTATGCTGGTTCATGTTCCTTTACTAGCAAGCCATTGCTGCAACTCCCTCTTCTGCCAGACATGCATAATTACTTTATTTTCTTTAGTAGGATTCCTGATGGTAAAGAAGCTCTTCTGTTTTTGCAGTAGCAGAGAAGGGTCTGTGTAAGTCAGCTGTGTGAATGGATTTGAACTTAGATTTACACAGTGTTTTCATTCTGCATACCCATCTTTGTTTACTGAAAGGTAGAAAGTAGAACTCCATTTCATTAACTTTCTGATCTTCATCTTTTGGGGTTGTTGCAAATATTTTCACCTAGTTTTTAATTGGAATTCCATCTCTCTGCTACCAAATACACTCCTCCAACCCCTGCTTTCTTTAGCTTGTTGCTCTTGAGTTTTGGTTTCGCCTTTGAAGGCAAGAAGGATCTCTGCCAAAAGCCACCAAGCCACACTTAGGTAATTAGAATAAATAAGTTTGGGTTCTCATTTCACATGCAGAGCTGAATGAAGTAGAGACTTCGTCAAATGGATCCCAATTGCCCAGTTGCTCTTCCAATGGCAATGACATTTAATGCACCCCTCACGTGCCCGTTCCCCTCCTCCCCTTAAACATTTTTTTTTTTAAAGGAAGCTAATCAGGTCACCCTTTAACATGCAAAGGGCTGCAGCTTTCCTCTGAACCACCATCAACAACATAAACAAATGAGAGGTAGTAAACCACACTTTCTGCCCACACACAAACCACAGTCCTCACCAGAGGGCAGCCTACTTAATGTGAGAATAACAGCCCAGTTTTATAAGCCTCTACTGGGAATAAATTCCAGTTTCACTGGTTAGAGCAAAGTCAAACAGCCAGAGTACGGTCTCTCCTAGGTTGCATGTTGGGAGAGACCAAACCAATTCTCAAAGTGTCTTTCCAGGAAAGATATTTATAAACTTTTGGTACACCAGACTCTAACCATCCTTTGCTTTTCGTTATGAAGAGCAGGAATTGCTGGAGTAGAGTTGATCAGGGCTGACTTGTCCCGTGTGCTGATGTAATGGTAAGGAAACGGGGGCCCCGACAGAGCTAGGATGCTCTTAGTCTCTGACTCTCGGGGTCACACTGAGTGAGGGTGACACATTGCTGATCCAGAGCTCCATGTCAGGGCTTGTGCAGCTCCTACTTCCCCCAGATGCAAATGGCAGCGTTTACAACCCCCCCTCCCTCCATTGTGACCCATCTGGGAGTTGTAAAATATTCTCTATACCTTCCTGATGCTGATACACTTCCTTTCCTGACAATGGTCAGTCCTCAACTAATGTGGCCAGCCTTAAACTAATGTGTTCCGTCATCAGTAAATTCCTGCCTGTGATAGTCTTTTCTTAAATACCTGTTTAAACAGTAATTTAGATAAGAGTGTCCTACTTGTGTGCAACAGGAAATGCCTGCCTTCTTTTAGATATGCTGGCAAATAATTGCTGTAGATATGGTTTGAATACTGAAAGGCTGTACTCTGGTCATTTCAGACTGCTTGACAAGTAACCACCCAGTCTGTTGTGACTTGATTTTAGTACAGTTCTATTTTACTCTAAATTAATCTGAAGGACAATCACTTTGGGGATATAAAAAGCCGATGAGAAAAGGCATCAGGTCAAAGGTTGCCAAGACCTCTTAAAAATTCTTGAGAAAAGCTACAGTGTAAAAGAAACACTATCTGCTAGGCGATAAGTCTGTCCTTACCTGGCTGTCCCAGTGGTGCTGGAGATCTAGGCTCCTTAACAGCAGAACAGGTTAAACATTAGCCAGATCATGTTTTCCCTTGAGGAGTGCTCACAAAACTTAAAACCTTTATTTTAGCTTGTTTAGATTCTATAAGTAGATACTAAAGGGGTTTACTGATGTAAATTTTCTAGCAATTTCTTCCCAGAAGCATTTTTTAAAAACTCAGTTTCCTCTCTGAAGAGGAACTTTTGGAATTGGCCAAACCCATTTCATAATATTTGAGAAGCTACCAGTTTAATTCTTAAACCTATTTTGTGAGATGTCTGTGAAATCCAGAGGACAGTGAAGAAACTCAATCAGATTGAAATGCTGCAGGATAAGCAAGAGGTGTATCACGGTGCTATGAGAAAGATAAATGTTCACTCATTCACTTAGTTCTAAACCTATAGCTCACATGGCAGATTTTGCTCACTTCCCAACACTCTACCATACTTTCTGTATCTTTTGACAGCTCATAAATGAAATATATTTAGGAAACACGGGGGTGAAGGTGTCCATTGACTAAGAGGTGGAATAGATGGTGCAGATGGCATGGAAGTAACAAATATTAGAGATGCAAAGAAGTTTAAAAGTTCATAAGATCATTAGAAGTATTCCATGAGCCATGTCACATCCATAGATTATTATTTCACAAAATTAATGGTCTGTAGAGACAAGGATTCTAACATGTAGTCCAGTGTCAAGAGCCCTGTGCAGCTCCATTCTCATCTCTTTTCTGGAGACAGCAAGTCCTGATGCCTTCATCCCTCAGCAGCTTGCCACCTTGCCAAAGGCCTGCGTTTCCTGAACCTGGACCTCCGGGTCCTCACCACCAGTCTTCAAAGTTAATCTAAATTGGTGTTCTGGAAAGTCATTTTCCTTATTTTTATTAGTCTGCTTTCTTCTTTTAGTTGGGATCTCAAATTTCACTATCTTGGGGCTCTTCTCTCAGGATGTTCACTGGCCAGTTAATAGCCTTGTTTTTTGGTTCTGCTCATGCATGGGGCATGATTCGCACTCCACCCTTTGCACCAGGCCCAGGGTGTGCTTATTAGTTGTGCTGTTGGTGCAAAAGCGCTGGCTCTTGAGGTCTCTGCTTTCTCGCAAGCATGCACTGTGGCAGTTCTGGGGCTGCCCTAACGAGGCAAGAAGAGCACGTCCGGTTTGAATTTTGGGAGGAAACGAATGTCTTCCTCTTCCTTCATTTGCCACCTCCCCTCCTCATCCCCCCCCCCCAGGCCCCCCTTTCCCCATTGGTAGGCACTGACTCCTGGACTCATGTTTCTGTGCTCATTCCTCCCAGGAGGTCCCTGGTGGGGCTTTGAGGTTTGGCAGCAGCACCTCGTCTCCCAGCGCTAGGCACACATCCTCAGCTCTGGCCACGTGTAATCCTTCCTGTCTGCTTGGAGCTGGGCACAAAGTACCGGCGCTCGGGCCCACCCTCTTCTTTAGCAGCAATTAACCTTTACTACAGAGCTTCCTTTGAAGTTTGCTCATGTTTTTATTACAAAACTGCAATAAGGAACATAATGGGGGGAAATGTCTAAATTTCTGAGTTACCTAATCTGTTCAATTCCCCAGTTGGTCTCCTCCTGGCTGTTGGTTCATGCAGTTATGATCTCAACCCGTCTGCCTGAGATCTCAAAACATGTTTCTGTCTCAGCCTATTTTTAAGATTAGTGAGCGATTATACACACACACTGCATATGCACACGGGTGTGTTATTGCATGCATATGTATGTAGGACTGAGTCAAAAGAACTGATTTCTTGTGCCATATAGAAATCAGCCTTACTCTAGAGTCAAACCACATGTGCCTGCTTTTAATGTTATTTAGTTGCAATTATCTGTTTAGTTGCTAAATATTTTCTATCAGTGAACTAAGGTGGAATAGAGGGGGAAATTATTTGTTCTGGTATCACTAATGATAATGCTGAGTGATAAGTATGATATGGGTATGGAATTGCTATTAATGGTGAAACTCAGGATTTTCAATGGCAACTGCCCAGAAGATTTGCAGTTAAACTAGGCAGAGAGGCCAAGTGAAACAAATGGTGAGTTATATAAAACCCACAAAAAGAAAAGGTATTTTAGGCCAGCCTTGCAAATAAGAACCAAAGAATTATGAGTGAAATGGCATTTTTTTTTCGAGCCTGCCATTCACGGGAGCTCAAATAAATGAAATCATTTTTCTCTGCTTTTCACTCAGCAGTAAATCATTGGTAATCCAAACTTGGTAGAAAAGCAACTATAAAACTCAAAGAAACTACAAAAGAATTAACTTTTTCCTCAGAATGAGTAAGGACTTTCTAAGAAAAAGATGAAAATCATGAAAGAAAAATAGATTTCATTTCATTAGAGATAAGATTTTTTTGTGACAAAACTCCCATTTAAAAAAATGATAATCTATCAGGGAAAATAGTAAAACTAAAGTTATTTTTTTCATTAATAAGACAGATAAATAAAAATGCAATTAAAATGGCTGAACACAGTTTTCACGTGGTAGAGAAAACAAATGGATAAACTGGAATAAAAATAAACTTAAAAAATAAAACTGAGCAAAAGCAATGAAAAATCAGCAAAAGTAACATGGGTCACAAAAATGTTTAGTTTGTCATCTCTTGCATGTGAATGAAAGCATTGATATATAATTTTTTCCATCATGTTACCTAACTGTGAAAACAAGACATGATAATAAATGCCAGTATGGATGATAGAAACATAAATTGCTGTATAAAAAGTAGTCTGTCAATAACTCACTGGGCATCCTGATAAGAATATAACATAGGGGAAAAAAACAGATGAATGCAAATATTTAAATGAAAGAATGTTCTGAGGTGCCCAATTAGAAGCAACCTCAACAAATACTGTGGGGATAACTTACCTGCAGATATAGATCATGGATGATTATGCTACAATTAAATATGGTTTTAGAAAATAGTTTTTAAAATAAGGAAGTTTCATAATAAAATATTAAATGAAACTTTGAAAAAAATAAGGTGTTTACATAATATGATCACAGTCTAGGGGTAAAAAAGCAAACAAACTTGAAAACTAATCTTTCAAAAAGCAAGTAGTCCAAGAGTTAAGGAGACTGGGATAGCAGGCTCCACTGTTCCCGCTTTTACAAAGCAGAAGCTGACTCCTCTCACGTTGTGTTCTCACTAGGTTGTGGGCATCAACATGAAAAAATATAGATCCATCTATGCAAGTTATTTTTAGCGATATTATTCCTAGTTTTCTCGTTGCAGATCCTGATATGTTTTCAAAGTGGAATTCTCCTTAAAAGGAAATATATGTTAGTTATTCAAAGAGACATAGAAATAAATATAATAAAATCCAAGTGTGGGTTCTTGCTTGGTCTCCAAGCGTCCAATTTAGAACTCCTAAAATATGAATTGAAGACACGGATTTCCAAGAGCATTTTCCAAATGATTTGCTTCAAACCCAGCAATAAACTTGTCTTTTTTGCCTCACTCAGTTAATGACAAGCCTAAAGGATTCATGAAGCAAATTCTAGTAGCAGACAGTGCAGCTCCAAGAAGTTGCAAGGGTTATTTATGCTTATGGGACTACAGATGTCTATAGCACTTACTTTCAGTTGATACTTACCTATTTTGAGTGTGCCTGGTCTGTCAGAGTGAGAGCAAAGCAGTGACTTAATTAACTATAGCTATAGCTGGAGAAAGGATCTACCTATTTTCCCTCCAATAATAGAGATTTAATGGAGATAAGACAATTGGGCAGTTTGTCATTTAGATGAAACATTTTAGCAGTTTCCTGGATAGTTCTTCAGTAATGTATGTAGAGGCATCTGTTTACTTTGTTCTATACAAGTCTTCCATGCCATGTGATAAACTGCATTCGCTTTTGAAGATTTCCTAATACTAGGTTACATTAAAATATTGTTGTATGTTTTGATACATAAAACTCAACAGTTTCATATTCCTTTTTTTCCTTCACAGTCCCTTTTATCTTTAATTCAGATGATACTAGATTTATGGTGGCTTGAAAATAAATTGCCTGGTTTTGCATATACATTTAATGCCTGAGAGTAGATGAATAGGACCACGAATCTTTTCTCCTGGATTTGCTTGACCTATATAAGTTGTTCTTTAGGTTTAATTGGAATTTTTTGCCATTGTAAGCAGAATTGCACTCAGGCTTTAAATTCAAATTCTTCTGTGCAGCAGCCTGGGCACAAGTGTATTTTGTCTCCACAGGAATTGAAATCCCAATGCACTCATTTAAATTATGCATTGGGAGAGTTTGTGGGTAACTCGAAGGTCAAGAGGTCAGCCATACCAGTGGGAGGGCCCAGATGGGTTTTTCTCTGTTCTTTAAGATTTGAGATCACATTTATGAAACTGACAGTTTGAATGATTTAACCCTTTGAGGAAATAGGGAGAATGTTACTGACCTTTAATAGATAATTACTGTAGGAAATAGTTCTATTAATTTAGATGCCTTTTTGTTTCCTACTGCTTACATGCAGAGGTCTGTATAGTATACATTGTCTTCCAATTTATAGCACTCACTTCTCAAGTAAAGCAACATCGTCACCATGGGTGATAAATCCTTTTAAGAATCTGCAAAGTAACTTTGCAATTACAGTACTCCAATGTCAGCATTCTAGAGGAATTTTCAAAATATGACTGGAGCTGTTTGAGGAATGTTTGTGAACTTCATATTCTAGTTTAAAGAGTAAACTTTTTCTGGAGGAAACAACTAGAAAAACTTATCGAAGATATTTGGACCCTGAAGTATCAGTCTATGATAATACTTCTTTAGGGCATTATTAGTATTATTTAATTTTATTGAAGAAATACTTGTTCACATAATTGTTAGTATTTTATAAATATAGTATCTTCTCCCTAGGTGCACTCATCATAGTGTGCCCACCACCAGAAACCTTTGGGGACATTAATTTAAAACTATTTCTTTTGATGCCATTTATGATGATAAGCTTATCATCTACTGTGTGTCTTTTCTATGGCTTTAAAGGTGATTTTTGGCAATCCACTATGGTGGAGGATTATGAGTAAATTGGTAGTAGGTGTATTGCAAGGGCAGTACCTGAAAAGTGTATCCAAATATGACCTCATTAAAAATAAATAAGCAATAAAATTTTAAAATGTCAGTAATCTAAAAGAGCAAAAATAAATAAATAAAAGTTCCTTTTGGGATCAAGATAGTTTCCCATATTTGATAGAAAAATAGTGATTTGATGATTATTAAATAAAATTATATTAGGTTGATTAGCCTATTTTATGTAGATCTATTTCATGTTAGATCACTTTGGAGAATTCCTACCTATGATTTCTGAGTCTGTTTTTAAGAGCTATATATTGGGAATAGAAGAATCATTCATATTAATCCCAACATATCAATACACTTACTACTTGATCACTAGACTAAGAAGGAGAATTCAAGAAGGAAGCCACTTTTGTTATAAAGGATATCTGGGGACAAGTTTAAACTTGACTTGGGGAGATATTTGGGCAGAGGGGCAGAGGGGAAGAGCTAGGTTATCCCAGCAAGAAACACTTCAGAGGAAATGTTCCTTGAACTCAGAAAGATGGATAAACTTATTTTGGCCCGAGAGTCGTACTGAAGAGTGCTAAGAGTTAGAGAGAAAGGGCAACCCATTTTTAAATGGAAGGAGATTTCACTGCAAGTCTAGAACACTCTAAATTTTATCAGTGGATACTGGGAGTATTAGAAGCTACTGTGCAGGAAAGTGAAGGTGCCAGGAGGGTAAATCCAAGTTCAGTGTTGAGGAATACTGAAAAGAGACCAGACACCTACAGACTCATTTGAGGACTGCTAGAAAATTGCAGGAGCAAAAATGTGGTTTGAACCAATGGGGTGAAGTCCAAAACGATGCATGAAACATTATTTGATGACTGAAGAGTTGGATGATAAAGAAAATGTTCATGTTATTTTAGAATCTTTAATATGTCTAATTAGGGTGAAATTACTCTTATTAGAATTGGGCAATTGGACAGGAGACTTGATTTGAGGGAAATAAAATGGTCTGAGATTTTAGATATGTTGAATGATGATCGGCTTTATATATTGAGATCAAATGTCCCATGGGTAAAAGGTTGAGTTCTACCCAGGCTTGGGAGGCTGAGGCTAGGAATCACTTGAGTTCATGGGTTCAGGACTATGTTCAGGCAACATAGTGAGACCTAGTCTCTAAAAAAAAAAGAAAGAAAGGTTGGATTCTAAAGTTTAGATCTATGCTTCTTTTAAAAAAATGACATAATCTCATGGTTTGAATAAAGAACCAAGTATCTCATTAGAAAGATGCTTTTGAAGGTACTATCACTTTGTGTTACAGAAAATTTTAAGAGGACTGAGTACTAATAGTATTATAGTTAGTTAATTTCCACAATGAATCAGAGAAGGAATTAGGCACAGAACCCAAGTTTTCTATCCCCTCTAGCCCAGACTACCTTGGAGGACTGTAACAATTCCTAGAACTGTAGGGTTGTTAGGGTCTTCATGTTAGTGTCATCACTAACCTAAGTCAAAAAAATCCTCCCATAACATCCCTAATCAGCGGGTGTTTAGGCTATATTAGAACCCCTATGATGGGAACTCAAGGCAACCATTGTACTTTTTGATGTCTATGACTAACCTCTCTCTCTCATTTTTACACATTTTTCTCATTTCTCCCCTTGAAGGTAGACTAATCAAGAAAATCAGATTTGACCTTTAGTTCATAATTTTAGTGGACAAAATGTGTGCGTCTATTTTCTTTATGACAATGCAAATCCCCTCCCTTTGATAAATTAGTGCGCAATTCAAGTCAATTATTGTATTATTCTCTGTGCCAAACTCCCCTGCTCCACCGAAGTTTCTGGGATGACATGGTTCTCTTATCTGCTTCGGTGTGGGGTCTGTGCTGCTTTGCGGGTCCCGTGAACCTTGGGCTGAGTGTCCAGTCCTCCTAATTCTCCTTGCTAACTTTTAATGACCTTGCCACCTACCTGAAAGCTATTCCATGATGTTCTCTACCATCACTTAATTCGGAGGAGGAAATATTCTCTTTTTGGCACATCTCATGGCTGTCCTTTTCTCCTTCCCTTTCTGGAAAAGCTGCCTAATTTCTTTAAGAATTTTAGTTCTTATGAATGTCCAGAAGAATCACTAGTATCAAGTACCTTTAACTTCTTGTTCTGCACAAGTTACTGAGGCAAGGAAATACCAGGAGCTTGGTCATGTGTTGGAAACAGGAAAGGAAAAATAGAGAAAGAACAAACACAAATTAATATTCCAATAAATAATCCTGCCTTGCTGTACATGGCAGCCTTTGGAATCTTGGATGACTCTCCTACAATTTTGTCCAAGATACCATTACACGATACAACTTTTCAAACATTGTGTGATATGATCAGCTCCCAACTTGGGATGGTTTTGTGGGGTTGTCAGTTTACATAGGTTTTCTTGTTATCGCTATTTCACTTAGACCAATAATTAAATTGTTGATTGTTTCTCAACTGGATAATGGATTGAGCTGGCCCATGAGAGTATTGACAGTTGAAGATTAGTTCATTTGATTTATGGGATTCACTACAGATAAAACTCAGAGGTGATAATCTCCCCCCCCCCATCTGTGAATAATAGCAATTTTAATGATGGCTTATTTTAACAATAATCTTCCCTATTTTGTCAGTAAAGAAAATAGCATTACAAACTGAGTGCCAATCTACCGAAGTTGGACTTTTATCTATCAGTGGGAATTCATGAAGTTCTTCTTTATTCACAGGTAATGAATGTGTTTATGGCAGCTACCCTGAACTTCCTTTGGAAGAGATGCCAGAAGCAGATGGAATAGCCAGTACTCCTTCCCTCAATATTCAAGAGCCATGCTCTCCAGCCACATCCAGCGAAGTATTCACTCCAAAGGAGGGCTCCCCATACAAAGCCCCCATCTACATCCCTGATGATATTCCCATTCCTGCTGAATTTGAACTTCGAGAGTCAAATATGCCTGGAGCAGGACTAGGAATATGGACCAAAAGGAAGATTGAAGCAGGTGAAAAGTTTGGGCCTTATGTGGGAGAGCAGAGGACAAACCTGAAAGACCCCAGTTATGGATGGGAGGTAAGAATGTATTTTGAGTCACACATTTTTATATATATTTGGATGTGTAAAGGAGATACTGCATTTTAAGTGACCATAAATCAGAAAATCACATTTATGGCAAATGTCTAAAATAGGTCACTAAGAATAACCTTTGTGATAATCTCACTTCTTGATAGAAGCAGAGTATTGCTTAAAGGTATGGCATAATAGAAGGAAACTCAAACAATGACTAGTCAAAGAATAGTATCAACTAGAAAATATACTAAAGGAAGCACATTCCGAGTTTCTCGTTAACTCTGGGAAACACTGTATGTGGCTGTCCAAGCAAACAAATGTCATCATCTAGCATGTCTACTGAACTTTCCTTCTCTTTGAGAGGAGGGGCTTGGAAGACTGGTGG
Organism: Uropsilus gracilis; assembly: GCA_004024945.1. NCBI lineage: Eukaryota > Metazoa > Chordata > Mammalia > Eulipotyphla > Talpidae > Uropsilus > Uropsilus gracilis. The sequence continues at coordinate 85,419 of PVHY01000452.1, read as the reverse complement.
AGTCATTTGTTTTCTTCATTTTGTGTCTGAATTAAGTTGTTTTTACTTTGTTCTACATGTTCATTTTGCTCTGTGATCTTCTAATCTAGTTTGCCTCTCATGATAACTTTGCTTTGTTTCTGCCTGAACACTGGACTGTGTCTGGTTCAGTGTGAGTGCTGGACTGAATTTTGTGATAATTCTTTATATTCAAATTGTCCTAATACTTAATTCACGCATGAAAATGACATAAAAATAACATGAGAATCGATCGCTGGTATCAGTTGTCTTCCTCACAGCACCCATTTGGCAAGATCTGAGAATGAGAAGTAGAGTCTGATGGCGAAATCTAAATAAATTTTATTTCAACAAGGATGGGTATCTATCATTTTCCTGAGTTTATAAACTTTATACATATTCTTTATTTACATATACATTTCCCACCTCTATAAGTAGAAAATTTATGGTTAAACCATTGCATAATAATTTCTAAAAAACAAAAAAATTGGTCTGTATCTGAAATGTTTGCAGGCAATTTTTACATGGGCAAGAAAGTATTTTTGGAGATGTGATTGACCTTTGGTTTCATAGTATTTCAGTTAGACAGAAATCAGATAAACTAGATTTATTTTGGTGTGTTCTCTTAAAAACAATTCTTGTTCAAATTCTAAAATGCCAAAAGTTAAGATCTGGCTTTGACATGATTACAAATGGAGAAATCCTTCCTTCATCTTGTTCTTAGTCACAGCTCTAGTGAAGCTGTGGTTTAGCTACATTGCTTCTAGACATGTATATTGATAAGAGATTTTTTTTTAAAATCACTGTAGCATAAATTGATATGTGAGTTGAATAGGTTTTAAAGTAAATGCGTATGAACTTTACGTCATTATTGTTCACCTTAAAATAATGGCTGTAAACATTCTAATAATAGGTAACTCATTAAACTTTTATTACAAAATCTCTAGAGTTAAACAACAAGTGCAGTCCTGCTAGAGATTATCCAGAAGTCTTGGAATAAATCGAGGCTTAATAATGAGATCATTTTGCAATTACAGTGTTGGTAAATGCAGTCCTGTCTCTTTTTTAAACAGACCTATGATTTGGGGGTAAACCTGGGGGAAATTCTGCATTTGAAGGAAATGTAAAGATATGCTTTCCCCCTCTCCTTTGAGTAAAATGTCTTCAGTATATGCATGGGCAAATGCTTTGAGAAATGTAAAATGATTCTTTTTTATTATGTCAAACTGAGTTGTTTTATTGTTTGGAATTCAAGATACCTCCATAAAGAGTTCATGACTCTTTGGCTAACTATTAACCATTCCCTCTCTCTTCTTCAAAGATTCAGTTGGTTGTCAGTTCAATAGTTTTCTTCACCATTTTACCTCACTTGCATTGTCTGTTTTATATACATGATGAGCAAAAGTAGAGAAAGGACTTTCCTGGTTATTTTGACAAACTTGCTATCCTGGAAGGAGGATATTCTCTTGGCTCTAATGTTTCATTTTGTTTCTAAATCTTCCATAGGTTAATATAAAATCCACTCATAGGGAAGAGAGTCATTTTCACAAAGACATCTCACACTACTCCTGTGTGTACATTTTAAATTATCCTTGTTGTATATTTTCGCTCAACTGTAGCTGATTTTCTTCTTTGTTTAGAGAGATACTTGTGATTAATTAGTGTAACCTCTTTTTGATGCCCCTTCATTTAGAAAACTGGAATTAAAGGAGAAAAAAAATCCCACAGATGAAGGAAAATAAACATGAGTACAGAAAACTTAGATATGGCAAACAATTTTTGAGTGCTTATTATGCACTCTAAATGCTCTCCCTGCAGATACCCAGCCTATTATAACTGAATAAATCATTGCTGTCACCAATACTATCAAGTATTATTCTTGTTTTTTCTCCCTAAAAGACTTCTCAGCTAGTTTATTTCTTATAAAGTATGTAATTATTTATTCAGTTGCTCAAACCAAAAAATGGATCATTTGTTCCACACCAACCATGTTTAATTCATAGTTAACATAATATATCAGGTCCCCATTCTTTGCACATAGTATTGTCTCTACCTGGGAACCTCCTTTTCCTTCCCATCCCAAGCTAGATTCTAGTTATTCTTCAAGTTCTCTTCTTCCTTGATAGCAATTCCTGAACTTTCTAGCCACAGTTTAGTACTGCTTAAATTTTGCTCCAAGATAGCAGCAATAAATTTCTTTACTAAAGAACTTAAAATAGTGTAATGCATCCAGGTCATATAGAGTAAAATCTCCATAAGAGATTGCAAACTAGTGTCCTTTAATTGCAGTGTCTTGATTGTGTTCTGCATGTATTGCCTATGGTGTCATTTAATGCTAAGTATATTACCTGACATTGTCTGACTCAACTCAGGATGATAATACAAAATACTATAGACTGTGGTAGCTTCAACAGTAACATTTAATTTTGTTCCAGAGGCTGGAAATCTAAGACTAGGTTTCTGGCTGATTTGGTTTCTAGTGCAGACAATTTGCCTGGCTTCAGATGGCTGCCTTCTTGCTATGTCATCCCATGTCTGTTTATCTAAACATGTGCAGAGTGAGAAGGAAAGGAATAGTAAAGAAGGTAGGGGGTGGGGGGAGAGAAAGACATCAGCAAAGGATACTCTGGTGTCTTACAAGGACACTAATCCTATAGGACCAAGGTCACACCCTTATGACCTCATTTAACATTAATTATCCCCTAAAGGTCCTATCTCCAAATAAGGGACTAGGATGTCAACATATGGGTTTGAGGAGGATCCATTTAATTCATAGTATAGACATTTACCAAGTATTCGTTTAATAAAAGAATGAATGGATGCAAAAATAAATGACAAAATGAGTGACTAGATATAGGATTGTGTAATTCTGAAAGAGGAGGCAAGAAAGGCAACAGTGGGCTGAAGGAGGTCCAGGAAGAAATACTAGGTTCTTCATTTTAGTCATGTGGAATCAAATGTTCTGCCAGGATTGTGTAATTTTAGGGAAACTATTCAATATCAATTGGTTTTGAATTTTCATTTAATCAATGTGCCAATGATAACTGTCAGACATCATTATTTGTTGTGTAATTAAAATTAAGTAAAGGCATATGGTAGTCTCTTCAAAGAAAATTTTTCAAAGAGAAAACTCAATGATAATAATCTAATTAGGGGTCACCTTTCAGAATGCCATTTAAATAATTTTTAAAAGTTAAATATATTTCCTAATTAAGATAGTTTTTGAAAATCATTTGAGTTTGGATTGTAGAGAAATAGGATATATGTGAAAATATGGTGTACAGACTGAAATAGATGATCAGATAAAATGTCATTTGTATGATTTCTCCTAGACCAGCTCTGGCTTAAAGCAGAGAAATTTTTAGATCATATTAGAGCTCAACGGTGATTGCCACTTTGCAATGCATGTGACTTGTCTATAACAAAAAGTCCTTCAAAACCTAGGTAGCAATTGCATGTCTCTAGGATCAGAAAGGCACTAGTGATTGAATGTTTTTCCATGGGTAAGACATTTGCTGAGGGTTTTTCTTGGTTCCTTCTAAAGATGGCCCTATGTAAGGGGGGGAGGGGGTTGGTTGTATAGCGCAGCAGAAGGAGCCAGGCTTCAGGAGTGAGACTTTTGGGGCTCAAATCCTCCTCCAGTTTTTGTGTGCCGGTTGAGTAATTTGGGGAAAACTAAGTAGTTCACTCTCTGTCACTCGGTTTATTTATATGTAACATTGTGATAGCAATTGTTGTGAGGATAAAAGTTGACACTGTGTTAAAAGTCTGCCCAAGAGCCTCCAACTTGTTAGAAGAGCCCAATAAACTTGAACAACAAAAACAAGAACTTGGCTAAACTACAAACATAGGGTCCTTAGATGAGGCAAAGGTCAATTATATTTTATTTGTATAATTTTATAAATTATTTCTCTTTTCTCACTTCCTGTTTTCTAGAAGTTCGGGTATCTCAGGAATGGTCTAATTTGTGATGGTGTGTTTGTTTGAAACGAAAACACAGATTGTTTTTCAATTAATTAAAACAAGATTCAGGAGAGATTCATAAATTTTTTTAAAGCCAAAGAGTATTTTGATGGCACTTTTCTAGTAGTCTGAGATTAGTGAGAAAGCAGTGTGAAGTTTTATTTCTTTGAAATATTGTCATTTCACACTGTGTGTGTGTGCACACACGTGTACACACCCATCCTCACCCATCATCATCATACTGCATGTAGGTATGTTTCTTGATGATAAAGCTGTTAGGTGCCAGGCCTAGTGCTGTGTCCATCCCAGTCAGAATTACTCCTCATTACTTCTTTGGTCAGTTAAAATACCATCTATGAACTTAACTTTTCCTGTTCTGTCCTCAAGCAGGCACATATTCAGGCATAGGAAAGTAAGGCATGATGGACAATAAATTCATCTTGTGCATGTTCTGTTAAATAGATAGGAAAGGATGGTGAAAAGAAATTTTAGTGGAGTCAAAATTCACTAGATAATTTTGGTGCAGTGGTTTGACAACACATTATGTTGTAGGAACAGAGACCTGAAATATGATGTTACAATGGCTGTGTGCCTCCCTATATCATTTTAGAAGAACAGTTTCCCCTCTTGTAAGTTTGATTTTCAATTAGGCAGTGATGCCTTACCAATTGAAACAAGCAATGTGTATAGTAACTGAACATGAGTATCCATTCAAACAGCAATAAGACACCTCATCATCTGATTTGGAATCAGGAAGCTGACAATCAAATGACATACATTTGATAATGAAGAAAAATGTGGTAATTTGGGGTTTTACAATATGGACCAGACATGTTTGGATGGCAGTTTATTGCTTCTCAGTCAGCTTATGCCAAGAAAATGAATGTTACTTGGTTTGTCATTGATCTTAGAGAAAAATGTTTATTCACTAATGACAAAGCAAATGCACTTGATGCGTTGCAAAGCCTTAAATTTGGTGACTAAGAAGCAAGGCTCTTTGTCTTCATGATGTTGAGCTGATTTGATTCTAACTGGAAGGAAACATGAGCAATTATCCCCAAAGTTTTTTTAACAGGTCGTTCAGGAAGAAAACTATAATAATATATATTACCACAAAACCTTACATTAAAAAAGTATTTATTAAACTTTTGCAATATGATTTAAAAGGTGACAAATGTAGTTTTGATTTTCAAACTTACATTCTAAGATATTAAAAACTCAAAGAACTGCCAAGAAAAAAATCAAGGTTAAAGTAATAGGAATGTGAATGTGACTGTCAATGGGGCTCATTAAAGTGTCATAAAATGTCTTAGACCATTAAAAAAAAACACAAGAAAAGAAGATGAACTTTATTGCATTCACCTTTGCTTCTAGTATACACAGAAACGAAATCTCTGGTTATTGAAAGAAAATAGATGTTTATTCTCTTGAAGTATCATGAACTATTTTTAATTTGAAATGTGATTCAAGTGCATCCCCTTTTCCTTGTGAAGAAGTTTGATGTAGCCCTTCTTACACTCACTTCTGCTCTGTTAGCATACCATCTTCCATGAAAGATAGTGAAGGAGTCCTATTCATCTGTCCCACTTACTGCTGTTTTGACAACGTATAGTTGGAGATGTGGGCAAGTCTGATATAAATAAAAACTACAAGTTCCCCAAGTATCAAGAGTCTTTTGTCTACCTTGAAATTCAGCTAGAATTTGTGCAAGTTTCTCAATTTTCTAAAGACTATTCTGTGGTTTTCTTCTAATCAGAATCTCTCATCTAAATTGTTAGTATATTCCATAAAATGAACCAAAGTGAGGGTTTTTTTTATTATTTCTTTCATGCCCATACTTGCATAATTATTGTTTCCTTCTTAGTCACTAAATCAATAGCAGAGTTTGTGGGTTTAAATCACAAAATGCTGAGGAAAGTTCTTCTAATAGATTTGACCATTGGTTCTAGGATTTGTTCAGTCTAAGATAGAGACACTTATAATGCCTTGCTGTTCTAGAATACTTGCTTGGAACCTCTCTTTGAGTATAAGTTGGACAGCAACAGAATGGAATGGGGAGTAACTGATTCAGATCTCACACCAAAGGGCAAAGAAATTGGTGCAGAATATTTGCTCTTGAGTTTGCTTACTATGGCAATGTGGAGATGACTGGTTCCAATTGTGATAATTAGGTAGTATGGAGAGATGCAGACACTGAGGGGATGTATACATGATTACATTTGAACAGTAAATATAACATGTTATTAATGTGCCAACTTAGTTTCTCAAAGTTCATTTGCATTCATAGAATCATACAGTGTTTTGAAGTATTTCTCCTTATTCAGTGCACGAATAAAAAAAAGAATTGTTATTTCAACCATAAGAAAATTCAGTAAATAAATGTTATCCTCATTTTGACCCTAGTATCTCCTTTGTCTTCTTACAATGTAGCTGAAGCTGAAGATAGGTCAAACAGTATACATTTTTAGAGTTTTTTTCTATATGGTTATCAGTGAGTTTGTCAAGCAGAAAAATCACAAAAACTAAGCAATGGTCAGCTATTATGACAACAAAGAATAATATAAAGAGAAGTAGGTGTTTGTGTAGCCAACAGCCACGACGATCTGTTAGTTTGTCAGTTATTTTAGTTGATTTTTGACATATCAAGATTGTAGTACATTCCAAGCAAGTTGGTAGTGTCTTTGTCATAAAAGACCATTGCTCATGTAGATTAAAGATAAGCGAACACTCTACAGAAACCCCTGCCTCAGAAAGGCGCTCCATGTCTCAGTGTGGTCTCAGCCCACAGGAGACCTCGGAAGCTTTTCTAGGCAGAATTTCATGGCCAGGAACAAGACAAGTAGTTTGAACAATTCCAGTTTATTCTGTCATTGTTGGTCATGCCATCTGCTCTCAATACTGCTACTTCTGGATCAAAATTCTCTCACATTGTTAAACATTTATCTCATGAATACACCAGTCTGGGGCTGCTCAAGATGCAGAAAATAATTTATTTGTACCTCTTAATCTAATCCTAGGAAGTCAGTTGTATACTGTCAGGTGAGACAGAAACAACGTCTCCAGAGCCCACACTGCAGAACCTCAGACACATCCACTTTTTTTTTTTTTACATTTTTAATGGATCATATTATAACCTAAATTTTGGATTTGGATTTTAGACCTAAGCATTTTGGATGCTTGTGATATTTCTCTGTGTAACCTTGTGTTTAACCCTCACCATACAAGATTGGGCATGCATGGTCTCAACCTGGTGATCTTTATAAAGGCTCAGTAAAAAAAAAAACCCTGGAATCTTTACCCTCCTCCAAAAAAACTTAGTTCCTCTCTTCTTATGTATGTCATTTGCCACTGCTGCTTCCTTCAATATCTCACACATCCAGCAGGCATTGCTCTCAAAGCTTCTCATAATCCAGATCTCTTCTGCCTGTCAACACACACACACACACACACACACAC
>PVHY01000452.1:0-77903 GCA_004024945.1 Uropsilus gracilis | reverse complement strand
CTCAGTGACTGACACGCTCTGTGCCTCCTCCCAGCTGGCTACACTGGTACTTTCCTCTGACACTGCAGCTGACCTCCGAGGCTCCCAGGTGCGCCTGGCATGGCACAGAAACCTCAGTTGGTTGGCAGTCACAGGTGTTCATGATTTGTTTTGCTTTTTCATTTGTTTAGATTTTGCAGCAGGAATGCAGCAGGTATGCGATGCCAAGACAGAATCTCCACCCTGGCGCTGAGTCCAGGTGCCCTCATAACAAGATGTTCTTATTGACCTCACAATACTGTCAGTTTGAATCCTTGTTTTTCCTGAAACCTCACCAAAGATGATAATCTGCCCAACCAATGACGTAGGATAAATCCATCTCAGCAGATGAGCATGAAGAGTCTCATTATAAACTTAATCTATAGGGAGGAGCAGGTTACCTGAGTCCACCTTATTTTTTTAAACTTGTGCTGGTATCATCTGACAAGAGCTGGTGTAGTCCCAATTATGGGGAATGTAGGAAATCCTTAACTTGGTTCCAGGGAGATGCTGTTGTTGATGCATAAATTTCTGCTGGTTTGGTTGAGACTAAATAGTAAGAACGCAGCTGGAGAGGGGTTCTCTGGTGTGGGTTCTTCCATCTTCCTCTGCTATTGAGTGTTCCTGACCCAGGCTGTCACTTCAGTGTAGAGCAAGGTAAAACAGGAGGTCATGCCAGCGAAGGGTTGGGAGAAGGTTAGTCATGTAACACTGTCCTGCAGGAACCAGCTGGCTAGAAAAGAAGGTAAGCAGGACTCACTGCTGGTAACCCGGCAGTGTGTGGGGCTGAGGCCCTCTCACTGCTCTCTAGCCCTTCTTGACCTTGCTGCTGCATAGTGACTTCTCTTGTCCAGGTCGTGAGAGTGAAAGAAGTTGACATATACACTTTTGATTGCTCGAATTTTCCTTTGTCACAGCCCCTTTTCTCAGCCCCCCCATTTCTTTTTAACATTAACTATGAGCTCATTTGATTTTTTTTACTACATACATGTAACATGGGAAGGGCTCAGGAAGTAAGGAGGTCAAATAGGGACTTGCCCTGTGGGCCTCCTGTGGTACCTCCCGGAGTATAGACGTTGGGCAGCTATTCCCTCTAGGAAACATGGCTGCAGGTCAGAGCAATGGTGACACTGTCAGAAGAGCATTTGTCTGGAGGGGCAGCTGATGGGTCTGTAAATCCTAATTGGGGAAAAGGGGTGTCACACGGGGGTATCAGATAGTCTTTCATTCTGTATCTTGCTTTTCGCAATGCAGGTATTTATGTTAGCGAATATTTGATCCGGTGGCACTAGTTGAAGAGAACTTCAACTTTACAGCCGATGTCCTTGTGCAGTGCCATTTCAGATGGGCACCCTTAGCTACTGCTAATATATTATTTTAATCACAACCTCTCTTGAGAGTTTAGTTCTTCAATAATAACAAATAAATGAGCTCTACCCCTTAAATGGTGCTGCAGGACCAAGAGGGATAGCTTGAAGATCCAGCCTTCCATTGGAACTGACTTTATAGTCAAGTCACTGGCCCCCTTCAGAGATGAGGAGGGACTGAAAAGAACTCTACTGCCCAATCGGTGAAACTCAAAAAGAAAAAGAATTATCATTGTGTTTAATAAGAGAACTGACAGGCCATCATAATTCTTTCCATTAAGTAAATATGTTCAAAAAATTTATTATGAAATGACACATTATGCGAGCCAGGAATCAAAGATGACATCCTTGCATTAAATACGGTAGACGCCATTAAGGAAAACAGTCAATATGTCACCAAGCCATGGCCTGTAAAAATTAAATTGATTTGGTAAATGTAAGTAAGATAGATCTGTTTGCTTTCATCATCAATTTTGAGTGGGTGAACAGGTGATGTCACCAACTTGGGAGCGATAAAGATGCAGGACCATCTGGAAAGGCAAGTGATGAATGGGCAACTGCTTTTGGATAGTGACAGTGCTGTGGTACTTTGTCACTTGGGATGCAGTACTTAATAACTTTTCAATACCATCATAATAAATTTCACTGCCTTATTAATATAGAAATGGTGAGTTATTACCGTGATGGTGAGTGTAAATAACTGGAGATGCAGCCGTCAGAAGCTGATTGTTTGGGCATGTTTCTTTAAGCCACACAGTTGACTTGTGATAATCAACCTATGTCTATACCAGTAGAGTTTATTACACTTGTCAAAGGAAAAAGTAGTATTATTCAAAATTATATGAAGTCGCAATAAACAAGTTTAATATATTATCAGACTTTTCCTGTAAGTTTCCAAACATGAGGCAGTCAATCATTTTTAATAATGTCTTTTCATGTAAAATAATGTCCTGATGCAGTAATCATGTCCTTTCTTAACTATTAACAAAACAGTCGACTTCTTTGTATGTGTTTTAAAGGGTATTTTTTATTTGTGCTTTTCAATCATTGGGACTCTGTGGAATGAAATCCTTTTGCAAATAAAGAACTAAGGCAGGAACCTTAGAACGTTTCATTAACAAGCTCCAAAGTTGCTGAGTGCAGGCCATGTCACACGTTTCCATTTTAATTGAACAGATGTACTTAAGGGTAAACCACAGCAAACGAAATGCAGACAAAATTATAAACACGTGTCACTAAGAAGTAGGCAGGAAAGAACCGCTGATGAGCATCTGTGTGTATTTTATGAAGCCAAAGACGGCCACTTCATAAGTTTGTCACCGATGTCTCTGGTTTAATGAGGAGAAACAAAATATGTAGATAGGCAGAAGTTGAAGATGAATTACTAGATCAATCACTTAGCACCATCCAGGGTGTCTGCCTTTGTGTGGTGGGAAAATAATTAAATGCGGGATGCCACTCGTGTTTATATACCGGCTGCTCAATCCAGGATGGACTGTGGAAAACTTCCTCTTTCATGTCACTGTGGTCTTTATGTTTTCCCTTGGTTAGGCTGACTTTTAATTCTGACATTGTCTTTCAAGCTGCAGTCTGCCAGCCCCTTAAATGAAATGCCTCTCCACCATTTCTATTACTGCTGAAAAGAGAGCCAGCAGTCTATTAACAGGCAATAAAGTTCAGGAAGCCCAGGACTCATTTCTTGGGTCAGAGGTGAAAATTGCATACTAAATGAAACAAAGGTGTGCCTTGATCGCTCAAGAAGCAGCACCAGAGAGAACACACGTGTTGTTAGCCAGAAGTCTCCCACTTAAAGGGAAAGGCGTAATCGTAATAATGTTGGCCGATGGAGTTAAGTACTCAGTTGAGAGAAATTATATCAACCTGACAAATATAGCCCTCACAGGAGATAAAGTCTCTAATGACCTTAAATGCATATATTTATCATTTAATTCAACAAGCCAATTCCCTTGGGCTTTTGACCAACGATATTTCCCCCGAAGTTTAGAAATTTTTTACTAGCCCAGAGAATAATGGCCATTTGTCAGAGGGGTCCAAAGCTAAACGCAGTTGGAAGCAAAGAACCGGGCAGAGGAAAAAAAAAATGGCTAATAGAGTCTTTCCACCTCAGAGAATATTAATACCAACTTTTATTGATGCAAAAGCTGCAGTATTTCGTGGCTGAACAGTAGGTGGCAGACATTGTAGTGAAGCAATGAGGAATTTTTAATCTAAGCTATTTTCATCTGATTTCATTAACTTCCAAGTATGTCATCAGCATGCCCGGCACATTCATTTGCAGAAAAATAGGAGCATTAAATAGTTGCGAAATGTGCTAGCTGAATGTGGACAAAAATCAAAAGGATCCTATAGAAATACAAGTAGAAGGTCTAACGTTTCACCAGGTAAAGTATGTGTGAAACAGGAAAGTCCAAAGAATAAAGGGGCCCTTGTGTGTGGTGGGCTTTTCTTCGCTGTTGTTCTTGGTCTCAACTTGATGAAGTGAACTGGTGATACGCACCAAGCACTCGACTCCTATATCTCCCTTTGTGAGATCGTCCACGTCTTTGTTTGGTTGTCAGTCAATTGTTCCCTCTCTTGGGCAGCCACATGGGTAACCACAGGATCTACTTGCAAATAGATTTCTGTCAAACCATATTATTCTTCAGCCCCCTCTTTCTTCCCTCTCCCCTCATCTTTCTTCAACAATCTGGCCATTGATGAGCCCAAGCTCCCCTGTTCGCTCCTTTGTCACGTGTCCAGTGGTCCATGCTTTCAGGAGGCCATTTGAGACCATGAAATGAAATCTGGCCTGAGTTGCATAAACTCTGAGTTCTTGCCCCAACTCAGACTTGGGACCTTGGAAAAGTCACTCGATTTTCTCTTCTGAAGTCTTGCTGGAGATCTCTTCTAGCTTTGATTTTATGAACCTTCCATTTTCTGTCTTGGAACGCATGCTTGACATTGTTTTATGCTTTGGATTGTGCTCAGTGCTGTCAGGACTGTAGAGATTTTAAATGTACTAGCCATGTTTTGGTGTTTGTACCCTGGTAAGGAAATGAACCAACTTTAAGTAACAACAGGGGCTGCTTTTACAATTCTCTTGCATTAAACTATTATAGTTGTGTATTATAAAACTGAAATCAAAGTGGCTTGAATATGTGCATCTCTCTTTGCACATTTTTACTTCATTTTGTTGTATTAGAGAAGGTAGCTGAAGAACAAAACCTTGTTTTGAAAGGAGAGTAAGTTGGTTGGTTAGAAAAGATACAGGTATGAATTTCATTTTGTCCTTGGGGTATAACTCAGTTAAGTCTTTAGTGTCTACTAAGACAACTTTCAGAGGTATCATTTAGTCTTCTAGAATATAACCCAGTTGTGTTGGATACTCTTAAAAAAAATGAATGAGGCAGTGTAACATAGGGATTGAGGAGGGCATAGGATTTTGTAAACTTTGATTCAAATTTTCTGCCCCAAATCTTCTCAGCCTTTTGGCTAAAATCCTGTGTGAGCTGTCTATCAATTACTGGCTTTGTGACCTTAAATGAGTAGCCAGTCCTTTTGTCTCACTTTCCTAATCTGTAGTATAGTAGATAGTTAATCTACTTTGCAGGATTAAATGTGAAGATTACATGCTAAAGGACTCTAAAGCATTTAGCATAGGGCTTGGTATGCTAAGTACTTCAGTGCAAACCAGTTTGTAATCATCATCACCATCACTCCAAAGGTGGGGGCATTCCTTGCATCCTTGTTTTATGAGGGAAATTCAGTCTAGAAGGGTTGAGTTCTTTGGTTCGACCATGTTGCAGATTCAGAGACACCATCCCTTTTTTGAGCAGCACTGGTCAGTGACCTTCCCTGGACCCACCAATTTTGGAATGCTGAGGGGACATTTACTTGGTTCTTTATTGAAGGCTTAGTCAGCATTCCCAAATGGTGCAGAGGGAGACTAGGGCTTGACTTCCCGTGTAATTAAACTCTGGTCTCACAGCATAAAGGGTGGTGTTGAGAGGTGAGAATTCATCATTTAAATTCAGAAAGTGTCCACTCCTCTAACCCTAAACCTTTTGATGTGTTCTTCCCAAGGGCTCTATCTCCTCTTCACTTCTGACCATTGTACTATAGTCAGGGTGTTTTCTTACTTCTGCCACAATAGACCCCAATGGCCACTGAACTGCCACATGCTAAAGATTCCTTCCTTACATAAACCCAGCCGTATCCCAAATCTCTCCATATGGGAGCTTCCATTGAGGACAATGTGGATTTAATAATGCACTTAATTGGGAAGTTTAATAAGAAGTTAAGGCTTTGTTTTCTTTTTAAACTTGGAAAAAAGACCTCGGGTTAAAAGATATTAATCTTGAGGAAAAAAAAAACAGATGTAAGTATGATCTTAATAAGATAATTTTCACTTTCTTCAGCCCTTCCAAAGTCAGGATATTCTAAGATATTAACATATATGAGAATATTGTTAGACATTTAAAGTTTGAAGAGTAGCTGAGTTTGCCAATAAGCTAACAATATTCTTGATGAAATCATGAATTGTTAGGATTCAAATTACAGAGCCCCCGATGGACCCCAAAGCATGAACTGGTCAGGAACATTATGGCAAGTATTATGGTGAGGAGGGATATAATGTCTCTTGGTGAACTGACTCAAAACATGTTCATTTGAAGTCTGATTCCTTACTCAAGTACCGTAACCGATTGATAGAGACATGGGTCTCCAATTGACTTCAGTTTCTGCTCCGCAAATCTTCTGTGAACCTCATCAAGAGTGTATGATGCAGGTGTGAAGAATGATCAAAAAGTCTGGTTTCTGTGTAGAGTCCAGTTTAGTGACTCAGAGCGCTGATCCCCGTGATCCAAGTGGTGCTGAGGAGGGAACAAAAATAAATAAATTTGCTTTCACTTTCTATGGGTAGAATGAAAGGTGCTGTAACCAGGTAAGATGACGCTTAGAATATTAGGGTTCTTAAGTGGAGAAAGGGAGAATTGTGATGTGATATGATATGGACATAGACAAGCATGATCTTTTTTTTGAGACTAGGTCTTGCTATGTTGCCCACGGTAGTCTCGAACCCACGTACTCAAGTCATCCCAGGCCTCTTTCCTCCCAGTGCTTGGATTACAGGCATGCGCCACCATGCCCTGCAGCATGATCTTTTAAAACTGAATTCTGTTAGACTAGATTGAGTGTAGATGGGATGGGGTTGAAGGATGAGTTAATTCTAGTTGAATTAAAAAGATTCAAATGAAACACTGATGGCCAAGGTAGGATATTAAATTTTACTGATTTAATACCATAACTCAAGAGAGCATAAACCAGGTGGTGTTTCCATCATCAGCTGTGTATTTATCATCATTGGGAAACCACTTATGTTTTCTGCTTCATTGTAATTTTTATGTTTATTTTAGTAGTATGTTCAGCTTTATCTGTAGCTATCTACTCTTTTATACATTGAATAGTACTTCTAGTCTAGACCCCAAGCACTTCCTTTCTATAATAGCTCTGAGCTTAGGAATTCAGGAAGGACAGAAAAACTGCCTTTTGGTAATTGTTTTTTTCTTTTTCTTTTCTTTTTTTTGTCTACTTGTCTTAGAGTTCTTAACTCTTCCACCTTCTTGAGCTTTTATTCTATGAAAAGGTGATTTTTTTTTTTTTGTCCCTAACAAAAATAGCCTTCTTGAAACAGCAGGCTGAATCTCAATACAGAGTATGAAACAGGGCCACTAACTGGCAGATTACAAACGTGTCAAGAGAAAATTATGTAGTAATGAAAACTGGTCTTAGTTGAAAAAAAAAATGAATGATCCTGTATTTTCAGGAAGAATGGAAATCAATTTAGTGTAAGTCCTTTGGTCATTGAGATGTGTCAGAAACCTTGCCCTTTCTTCTGAAGTGCCATTGTATTAGCGTTGAAATGTAAAAATAATAAACAGCTGGCATTTTAGGCACAGACTAAACATCAAGCAAATAACATGACATCAGAGCTCTCTTGAGAGTTATTAGAGGACAAGATGACAAAGAAAGTGAGAAATGATTGCAAACCTTATATATTTACAGGAGAGAAATTGTTACCCAATTCTTATTTTAGGAAGATTTCACTTACATGGAAAATTGGTTTTCAGTTTGAATTTATGTAAAGTTTATGAAGGGCAGAAATATCATATGGTTCCAAATTTTTTTCTTATTTCTTCTTCTCATTGCTAATTAATTTATTAACTCCGTAAGTATGCACTGTATATTGTGTATCAGATGTCCTCACAAAAGCAGCAGTGGGATAGAATAGTACCTCTATCAGCTCCCTTTTCTTCCCCTCTTTCCTTTCTTCTTTTTTTCCTGCTCTATTTTCACTTGTTTTCTTTTCCCTTTTTTGGGTATTTGCTTGACCTTAACCAAGTGTCTGTACAATCTTTTCACCCTAATAATCTTGGTTAAATTAATTCTGTGTCCATCTAATATATGTGTCACCTTCCTTCACAGCAAATCCTCACGGACTTTGACCATCTGGAGGACAGTTAGTCATTTTGAGGGTGCAGGTGGGAAACACACCTGTAGTTAGTCACTTACAGGGGCATTTGTCTATTCTAAAATTATTTGCAGGTGTTAAGCATGTGCTAATGAAAAAGGGAAATAGGTATTTGAGATCCAGAAGAAAATTTGCCTGTTAATTTAGTGTTATTCTCTTTCTTCCCTATCTCTTGGTTACTCAGAGAACAAATATAGTTTTAACATAACATCTGAATGAAGAGATAGAAATATGATGTTTTTGATAGCTCATAAAAGAATTTTCTCTGATTACCAAGATCCATTCATATTTGGAATTAATGCTATAAAGTTATCTAGCTTCAAGGATAAATTTCTCACTACAATCTGTGAGCTATGGAGTATTTAGTGAATTTTAACAGCTATTGTTACGTAGCCATTAACTTTCTAAGTTCTGCTGCTAAAGGGCATAATAATCTAAACGACTGAATAATTATTAGTAAGTAGTGCTGAACTTTTTGTAAGCGCTCACTAAAGCTCATTAGTTATATTTCACATACAATCACATAAAAATAGAAACAGTGAGAAAATCAGCAACCATGGTCCTGGTGCTCTATCAGCATCACGTTTGGCAGATTCTGAAGAATTCTGTGATCATTTTTCTCCTTATGTGACACTACCCTTGTTCATTCTTCAAAAACATTTGCCTTCGTGTGGGGAATTATAGATAATTTGATGCAACAGGTTTAAGTTACCATTTTCATAGTGAAAAGAATAGCTTAGCATGATCCCGATTTTCCTTGGTTGCCTCCCATTCTTGAAAGAAGCAGAGGTATTCACATTTCTTTGTCTAACAGTTTTATAATGTCTTAAGAGATTAACAGTGAGCATGAATGAGGGCCTACGGATTAGACAACAAAAAGCCTGGGACGTCCACTACCTTACTTGCAAATTTTACATTTTCCAGCATTGCTGAGTGAGTATAGAAACTAAGAAAAGATAATAAGTACCAGAGTCTCAAAAGTGTTTAGTGATTCAAAAAATTCAGATGACATGTCAGAACTGACAGCCTGATGGAACCGTCTGTGGCAGGGCCACTTTTTTGTCTTATGTTAAGCTCTCATACTGAGTGAATGCAGATGTTATCACGGTACCCCAGACAGACAGCCAGTGAAATGTGACAAGCTGTCAGCAAAGTTACACTACGTTGACTTTGTTAAAATATCCACAAGCTTTAGAGTTTCTCTTTATATAAAAAACTCTTACCTCACTGAGCTAAGAGAATGGAAGCTGCTGGGGAGATCACGCGTGCTTTCATCATCTGCAGAGTACCTTGGATTGTTTCTCTGGGGAAATTTCACTTAGCAAATTAAGGAGTAATACACCCCAAATATCAAATCCGAAAGTACCTCAGAGTAAGTTTTTCTCTCGGTTTGCTCTCTAAGTTTTTGCTCAATTTACTTTGCACCTCAACACTTGGGCAAACGATGTTTCAGAATCAGAAAAGAATGAATTTTGGGGGTTGGAATCAGAAGCCAGGATCAGAGTTTGAAAGTCTGAAGGCCACTTGAAACAAAAAGCCTCTCCTCAGTTAAGTTGAGGCGTGGAAAAAGAAAATGTGCATTCACAGTAAGCACAAGCTGAGGTCTCTGCTTCCACTCTTTGTGTTTTCAGATACTGAAAATTATCATTGGCCAAAGGAAAACCTCTCCCAGAGCAAAAATGCAAGCACTTGATGAAAATCAATCCTGTTTTTCATCTATGCTTTGGACATTTGATTTTTTTCTTATAAATGGGAAAATTACAACAACAACAATAACAAATAGTAAAGCGTCACTAGCAAACCTTGAAGACTAAATCATATTTATATCTAAAGTTTAGATTTGCTTACTAGATGCCTACTTGACATCGATTTCAGAGTCAATTAACATAGGAATTTAGACATCAGAACAAGCAGAACAATAATTAACTGGACAGAATTTAATAAGGAATGTGTACTTGGAAAGTGCAGTCTTAACTGAGTTATTCTTGGGTGATGTTAATGCTGTTTTTGTAGAGTGAAGAAGACATCACTTTTGGTATTTGAGTCTAACATGGCAGAGTTTATGTGTAGCCTCTGGGTATAATAATTGTTTGCCTTTTTTGCCCCACATTGAAAAGCTCCTGTTGCATAGAATTTATTTAACATCAAATTACAATTGTTTGGTAGAAAATTACTTCACAGTCCCAGTTACCACAGATTAACCTCTGTTTATATGTACACTTTTGAAAACCAAAGGTGAAGGGAAAACACGAGGCACACTTGTTTTGTTCATTTTTACATTGTCACCGACGACATTATCATACAATGAGAAACTGTTCGGTGATTTTGAAAAATGAAAAGTCAAGACATTTTGAAGATAGCATCTAGCCCAGTGTTTCTGTGAAACACAGAACTAAATAATCAAACGAAATTATGCATATGGAGGAAATGATTTAGAATATGTTTCGCTGCTAATCGCACTCATGCTGAAGTTTTAAATTTCATCTGTCTGCTCAGATCTATTGTGAGCCATTAAGTGGCTTCCTTTTTTCCCGACAAATTGAATGCTGCAACTGCAAGGAGCTCTTTTGTTCTTTTAATTCAGTCAGCATGGAAATGATTTTCTCATTTCAGGCCCTTTTCTGTCCTCTCTTCATTGTGTCAATAAAATAGAGTTGTGCAGGGTTGCTCTAATCAGCTTAGAGTGCTAATTCATTGCTCAGGGATGCTATCTGTGTTTGGCTACAGGTGGGCACTCTAAGGGGTCAGTCTCCAGGGGAGTGTAATTGTGTGTCTCCTGGGGCTTGTTTGCAGAATGACCTAAAGCTGAAGCCCCCAACGCGGGAAGGGGGGAAAAAAACTGACCAAGCATATGCCCACGCAAACATATACAGCTGTATTTTCATGGTGACCATTCACTGGCGCTGACATTCTCAGATTCTACCAACATTCCTTGCATTCTACCTATTCTCCATCTTCTGTGATTTAACCATAAAGCGTGAATTCTTTAAAATTTTACACACACTTTCTAGGGGTACAAGCCACAGAGTATTTCTAAGATAGAAGTTAAAGGCCCGACTAGGTTTTACGTGGGTAATATGAGCAAATTAAACAACAACAAAAAATAAAAGGAAAGAGAGAGCAACAGAAAGGACCAGTTTTGGAAAATATATTCTTTTGTGCCCTATGAAAGCTTAATGTATAAATATAGGCATATTTTGAACTAGTAAATTAAGTTTTATGGGCAGTGAGGAATTTCTGGCAACTTTGGAGGAGAAATAATGATCAGTTGCTTAGAATAAAGGGGAAAGTTGCTATGCGTGAGGTTTTTGAGAATTAACATGTTCTTGAGCAGTCTAGGGGGATGGCAAAGCTTTCTGGGATTATTGTCAGTGTGAGTGTCAAAAACACTTATTATAATCTTACTGGGTTTGACATTTTGGTTATTAGGACTAAAAATGCTATAACATCATCTTTTTATTTTTTCCTAACAACATTGAAAAAAAAAAACAAAAAACAGAACATTAGGATTAATTCCATTCTTAATGGAAAATCTTTGGAACTTTATTATTCAGGTCATTATGTAATAACCTTAAGCAGGTTTACAAAGTAGAAAGGAAGAAGCGATAAAAGATTTCAGTTATGTGAATCTACCGGTTAGCTTTAGAAGTGCTGAGCAAATATTCCTTCATTTGTTTAAGAAACTTAACACTTGCTCAATATATCAGAAAAAAAAAATGTATCCTGCTTATTAACAGAAGAATTAGAGTAAAGACTATTTGAATAATTTGATAAGTTTTGCAGTCTTATTGTATTGAATTCTAACTAACTTTAACAACTTGTTAATTTACAGAACTTACATTGTTGCATATAAAATTTTGTGTAGGGGCAATAATTGATATGTAGAAATACAGGTTCTTACGAAATTTCTTTTGCAGGAAACAAGGTTATCTTTCACGTATTTGAAAGATATTGTTTGGTTTTAACTCTTTAATTCTTCTTTCCTTCTTGCTCACTAATATTTCGGCTACACGACATAATTGGTTGCTCTTACAACTCTCTTCCTGGATAGGATCTGAATTTGACTTAGCTGTTTACATTTATTAATTTAGGATTAATTTGGAGTAGCTTCAGAAGATGAAGGAGATAATATGGCTAACTCTTAAGACCAACTCCTTTAGCTTTTCTTTCCCCTTTAGAAATGTTTTCCAGTAGGGCTCCAAGATTTTCAAATTCAAATTCCACAGTCCTAATTAGAATGAATTCTCTGTTTTAATGGCTGTTAATTATAAATGATATTTCTGATGTATGCCATTATATTTTCAGGCAAAAATAATTTCAATGTTATTTTCTAAAATTGCTGAGATAGTTTAGTCATTTAGTTTTGTGTTTTAAAAGTGCTTTTGTTCTTATTTAATTTCCCTGTGACCTTTTTTCCTTTCTTTCCAGATATGTATTTGAGTTGATTTTAACACGAATTATCTCTTATAACCAGCCAAATTCTTAGCACGTGCTATACAGGAATAGGTAGAATGAATCATTCAATGAGAAGGGAAAAAAGCCATGTTTTGTTCATTTTTATCTTTATAAGAATAAGCTGACTTTTTGAAAGAAATGAAAATAAGTATAACTTCTCCCACATTTCAAAACTTTGACTCTCATTCTACTTACATTGCCCACTGAAGAAAACAGAAAGCAATGAACTGTGTACTTGAAAGGGATTTTTAAAAAAGAAACTGCCAGTTCTCCTCAGGTCATCTATTTCACTAATTCTCTTGTGCACTGAGTACATTTGTCTTAAGATAAATGTTGATGAAATTATTTGTCCTGATGGCCTATAGTCGAGTGTATAGAGGATGGACTCAAAGGCCTAGTGGATAAAATGAAGTTAGCTTGTCTTTGCTATTTATTATGATGATCAGTTCCAAGATGTATTGTGATGTTGATGCTTTTTCATCACTGTAATTAATATGATTTGAAATTAGACATTAAAAGTCTGAATTGAGAGGTGGAGTGAAATTGTTAGATTGGTCTTTTGTCACCAAATTTTTACAGTGAAAGAATGCTTTGGGGAAAATACTTACAGGAAATACTTTCACATTGGAGCTAAGTAGAAACTACAGTTATGGATATAATTTCACAGTGCAGTCAGCTAATTACCCAGATCATCACCTCAATAAGTGACTTCACTTGGTTGTAGGTATCTAGCCCAAGCTGTCATTTCTGGTGTAGCACCTTTATGTAATTTTGCTAAAGATGTTTCAAGGAATTTTTAACTCCACCCTCTAAGATTTAGGTCTTTAAATCCAGTCTGGGTCTGGCAATCTAGAGGAATTCAATTTTTTTTTTGGTCACCTTATGAGGAAATCTACCAGTTTTAAGTATAAATAACTATGACCTATGTAAAATGAAATTGGAAGTAAATATAAAATTTCTTAGATTTGAATGCTTTTCCTTTTCCTGTTTTAGTTAAAAACAAATTAAACCCACACTTTAGTTCTGTGAATGGGAAAAAGATCCCCGTACTTTTGCTTAGTCTTTGAATGGAAAAAGATACTTTTTGTGAAAAAAATTGGCCTCTGCAAAACAAGTTTTCTAGAATAGCTTAGCATTCCTGAATAAGGGGTCATCAATGTAATTTTCTATGACTCAGAGATGAATGGGATCTGACCATTATCAATTCCTCAATCAGGGAAAAAGGAAATTAAGTTCCTAATTAGGTGAATTTGGACTAAGGAGGTGGGAACATTGAAGGAACGAGGAAAATTGAGAGGTAGCTGATGCCGGTTCAGACTAATGATAGGAGAGGAAATGAAGACGGGTGGGCCGGAGTTGGGCTTCAAAGGTCAGTGACCTTATTAGGACAAGAGTAAGTAGTGAATCTTCAAAAGCTTTTACCTGTGATAGGTTGACAAGGTGTCAGGTTCTAGGGATGCAAAAAGATGCAGATACTTGAGAAAGGGATGGGGAAAAAAAGATAGCTTATTTGTACAAGGAAAAGATTTGAATATTGTAGAGATACAGATAGTTATCAGCTTTGTAATTATTTTTTCTTGCTTATTTTTCCATGTCCTCCAGAATATTCCTTTCACATAATAAAAGGCTTAGGACAGGTAGTGCTTTTATTAGGGCTTAGGTTTCCTGTTACTATAAAGAACGTTCATATCTGTATCTGTACCTACTTAATTTTATGGAAATACCATGGTCTACGTTTATCATTTTAAACACAGAATGATAACTATTTGTTTTAATAGCTATTATACAGATGTACCTTCATACCTATCAAGACTAAACTTTCATTTTTTCTGAATGATTCAAATTATCTAGATATTATCATTCACACATATGTGTGAAGAATTGTTCTTTAGCTACAATGCTTCAGAAGTGCCCTAGTAAGTGGTTACTAGAGAAAATGTATATATCTATTCAAAGAAAAAATGCAATGTATAATCTTTTAACTAATATCTTTGTCATGTTTGCTAGTGTTGTAAAGGAAATAATGAGCAAATGATTAGGGTATTTAGGAATACAAATGAGATTAATTAGATGAGAAAACTAAGTTATGAATACTGTAATCTTTGGAAGCATATTTAGATTAGGGAGTAACTGGGATGCTCCCGATATGACTTTGACCAACATATTTAATCCATACAAGAAGCTATTACATTTATTAATTACCTATCATAATAAATAGAATATTTTCAATTCTTTCATATTTCATCTTATCTCCATGGTGAACATGTATCATAAGCCTCATATTATTGTACATGGAAGCTTAACTTGGGCCTCATATATAATTTAAGATTTTTGCATAATTATGTAAATAAAGTAAAAAACCAAGCACGTATAATTTATTTTGTTGAAACAGTTTAACCAATCTATCAAAAGCAATGGTAATTCAAAATCACAGCAAGTGAAAATTATCACTGGAATATTTTACCTTTTGTGATACTACAGTCTGACTACTGCTGTCTATACTTGACACATCTTAATTAAGACTAGCCACACTTCACGTGCTCAGTCAGCACACATAACAAGCTGCTGCCATGTCGGGACAGTCCAGGACATCTTGAAGGCTCAGTCTTTCTCATGACTTGGGTCAAAGTTAGTTAACCCCAGTAGGAGTACTGGAAGCCACAATGGTGGCCCTAGGGCCCCCACTCATCTTCTAAATGAGGATCTGGAGGGTTGGCAAGTTACTTGCCCAGGGTTACCTGACTACTTGGCAGATGGAGTGTAGATCAGATCACAAGTCGTCTTACTGAACCTTAGCTTATTTTGAGTTTTATTCAAATATGCTGCATTTGCTGATGTTTATGCTAGGTGGTGCAATGTAAGAGAACAATGAAGCCAAAACCAACTCACCAACCCACCAAATAAAGCTGGCAGTTTTACAAAGGCAGCCTTATAGCTTTGACTGTTGAAGACGTAGCACTTAGGTACAGGATTATTTAAGATTAGAATCTATCATGCTTTTATAAATAAATACTAATGCTGTAAGTAAATACGTGAACTTAATGTTAGCCACACGAGATCATTAATTTTTACAAATGCTTAGTCCTAAAAAGAATGGGTATGTTTTTCATTTCATCTTACATGCTAGAGTTACTACTAGCATTTTGCTTTGTTGTATTTGAAGCCAAGAGAGGGAAATGACTGATTTCACACCTCATGCTACTGGCCGGCAGACCAAAGAAAGAAAACTTAATTGTTCAACTTTTTGCATATTTCTTCCCTTAGACAATAGCTGAAATTAAGCCCTACCTGACAAGCCCAATAAAATGGTACTGATCACAGTTTCTCTGGAAAGCATAAATGGGAAAGATAGGTTTGTTTTTTTTTTTAACATAATTGGCAGCTGATGCTGATTGAGCTTGAGCTAAGATTCCCAAATGAAATGAGATGGGGAGGTCTGAGTCATATGATAACAATGCTGTCATCTTGGGGAACAGTTTCCACATGAACGGCATGGTGTGAAAATTAAACACATAGACACCAGTAAGTATCCCGCAATATTCCTCAGCCTGGGGTCTATGTAATGTAGCCATAGGAGGGTTCCCCACAGAAGCTGAGGTGACTAGACGTTCCCAAGGAGAGTGTAGGGCTGCTGCCATGGCCTAGATGGGTTTGTAATAGTATCGTCCTGTTTTCACTCTCCACGTTAGAAAATTTCTACTAGGCTAACAAGACAGAGGGTAATGAGAAACATGCCAACTTAAAAAAAAAAAAAAAAAAAAAAAGAGCAAGAGTGAGGAGTCTAACCTACCAACAGGAAACAAATGTGATCAATTACTCCAAGTGTGGAACTCACAGATACCTTATCTTCAGGCTCCTTAAAATAAAAGCCTGATTGTTACCAAATGCCTCTAAGAAGAGAGGGAAAAAAACACGTTCATGGGGAGACAAGCAGTGAGAGGATGGGGGGTTGGGGGTGAACATGACTTTATATTGATGTTAAAAAGTCCAATTCAACTCTTTTGCAGTCTTCTGAAGTATTTAGAGAAGTGGTGCGCAACCAATCATAGCCTTCACTGAGTGACAGTAAAAGCCATTCCATTTTTGAAAAGTAAAAAAACCCTCTGATGTGACATGTAAAGGAGGAGAGAATGGAGACCTAAGTAGTGATACGTCAGGTTTGACTCAGTCCGCCTGAAGCATTTGTTCTACTTAATTATTTGACTAATGTATTTTTAAAGATGTTATTTTTGAAACGATTGCATAGAAAATGTTTAACCACAGCTATATAGAAGGTACTACTTATTAGATTCAGAAGCAAAACATATTAGTTTTATTTTCAGATGTCTGCAAGGCAGTCTACATATCAAATGTTGTGACATAAATAACCAGAGCACTCACTGCGTTAATAGTATCCATCTTAAGGACTTGCTTTGTCCTCTCTGTCTTTCTCCAAAGAACAAGACAAAAATCTAACGAAAACAACATGAGTATATTCTACTCATCCTCAAATAAGGAAGGAAATAACATGGCTAAGGCTATGAGTAAGAACCTCAGGGCTGGTGGACTTGGCTACCATTCCACAAATTTCCCATAAGTGCAATAGAATTAACACTATCCCTTTCTTGGAGATCCTGGGTCAGTAGGTGTTACAGGATTATGTTATGAGGTGTGACTATAAAGTAGTGAGACTGTTTTTCACACTCCACACCCAGAAACAACCTCTTTTTACTTCAGTGAATAAAACATAATAATTTTTCTGAGTGTATTCACCTCATCTGGTTCTTATGCACATGTGTGTGCCTAAGACAGAACCTGCGACACTCCCATCTTTCTTCACTGCCACATCAACTCTTGCTGCTTTCTGGGGCAACACATATGGAACAAAATTATTCTTGTTGGGGGAAATGACTTTTTTTCCCCCTCTCTCTTTTTTTTAAGTTCAATGTCTTACAGGGCAGATGCCTGATAGATAAGCGGAGAGAAATAATTGTGCATTTTCAGAGGACTTTGTTAGAATGGTCTTGCCATCCTGTCCTTCCCATATTTTTCCAATTAAGTTCTAGCCTGTTGGAATCAAATGTCTTCCTGGGATGGCAGACTGCTCAAGTAGGCTATTTTGCACATATTCTGTAGCATGCTTAGCAAACGGACCTGTCAGTCAGTCAACACGTATTTATTGGGCGTTTATGTGGCGAACCAGACAATCCATTCCCTGAGCTCTTGCTCTTATGTTTTCAGGGACCTGTCATCCACACAGAATTTCTAATTGAAATTTTCTTTTTCAAAGTGGATTCATCTACATATGAATTACAAGGAGGAAGGTGGAGTGTTCAGGAATGAAAGAAACTTTTCATTATGATCACTTACACCTACTTAAAGGTAGATAACTTGCCTTAGGGATATCTTTCTGTTAATTATACTATTTCCCTATTTTTAGCTTTTATTTATGGTTAATGTGGCTATTCAAGAAACATACATATATAAATTCAAGCAATTTGTAAGCATCTCTTCTTTCTCCTAATGGACATTTCATGTCTCTCCTTAGTTTTAACGTTTTTTAAATATCATCTCCTAAAGCTTATATGAAAATGTCTATGTGTATACACATAAACACACACACTATATGTATATGTATAGAAGGCTTTTTCAAGTAAACTGATTCTATGTATTCATTTATCTGTTTTATTTTGTGGTAATAATTTTGAGATCTATTTATATTTTTGTATACTTATATCTGTATACTTATATTTATTTAATTAGCTAAGCACATTTGTCTTTCACCACTTCATCTTCCTTCCAGAGGCACAAACAATGCTTTCCTTGGGTATCTTTCTACATATATGACATATACATAGCAGCAAATGCATATGCTTTTGTTTCTTTTGTACATAAACATGGTATCTGCAACTTGTTTTTTTCTTACTCAACTGTTTGTTTTGCAGAGCATTCCATATCAGTATAAAAAGAATCTCATTCTTTTTATTTGTTGTATAGTATTTCTTTGAGTGTTTGTACCATAATTCATCATCATCATCATCATCATCATTAACTGTTTCCAATCATGCTAAATAAAGAACTTTGAGTTGGTAGCACTTTGGAAATGTATAAGACTATTTAGAACTGGTAGGTCAAAGGTTATGTGTATTTATGAATTATTTCATATTTTGTCCATTTTTCATAACTATGTTGCCTGTCCTCCCAACAGCCACATACGTAAATGCCAATTTGCCATTATTCTACACCCGGCAGAGTGCACATGATATATTACCAGATTATTTGACCTTTGTTATTTATAGGTAAAAATATTTCAGTGTTAAGTTTACATTTCCCTTTCTCCGAGATGAGGACAAACACCATTTTCATGCAGCTAAGCACCAGTCATATTTTCTTTCCCTTAAACTCTCATTTTAAGTGAATTCTTTTTTCTCTGTGCTTGCTGAGATAAAATTGTCATATAGCTGGCTAGTGAGAGGGGTGGGACTAGAATTCAGATCCCGATTATTGATTTAATGATTTAACTTAATATATTTCTTGCTGGAGTGCAGTGGGTAATGCTTCCTATCCTTTGAATCTTACCAATCTTGGGGTATTGTAAACATCATATGGATTAAGTTAGAATGCAAAAGCATTTCCAAAATGAAAAAGAGTTCTCCAAAACGTAAGATAATGGTTCATTTAATTTTACAAAGAAATCACAACATTTATCACTCCTGAAAATATGCAGTTTGTAATAAAACTAGAATAGGAGTGGATTGACCCGGCTGCAGTCTGAGAGAGGTAAGGCAATTAGGTTGTTATGGGGCCTTCTGGACAAGCAGAGTTCTGATTTTACTAGCCTCGTGTTGACATGTATGGCTGGATTTTTTTCCTCCCTTAAAGAATGGGAAACATTGTACCTTCACAGAGTGATGGCAGTCTTGCTTCGCTTAAAATTTCATCACCCTCCACATGAGCAATTTGCCTTGCATTTTAAAATGGGAGTGGAGGCACACTGTATGTGGTTTTGTAGAATTAGGGTGGACTAACATTTATCCATCTGTGTTGTTGTTTTTCAGGGAAAATTTCAAATCTTTGGATAATTGGTTTGATTTCTTCTTTTTTTTTGCCCATGTTGACTCCATATAGCACCAGGGTCACATGTGTACATTTGTTTCCTTAGTTACTGTATTGTGCAATGTCATTATGTAAAGTCACTTCAAGGCATTTACTTTATTAATATTTCATATTATCCTGGCACATTGTTTACTAATTTGGCATGTAGCTTAAAGACATTACCAGTACACAGCAATGTCTAGCCTAACATCCATGTGTAGAAGTGGAATTCAGGAGATTAACTTCAATTTGACCTACTTCAGCTCTTCTGGTAATGAGGGGTACAGGGGCGCTGAATTAATCTCTCTCTATTTGTGGCTCTCGGGGGTGCTGCTAAGTTTAGAGTGCTTGAATTTTAAAAGTCTCTTGCTGTGCCAAGGAGTTTTTGTTATCCACTAGAATTATGTTCAGGTTGTGCATGAAGTGATGGGTTTTTATCTATTGCAGTAATATTTGTAACAAATATTTTGGAGGTATATAAAAATAGTTTATTGGGTGGTGTGGCTCAGAAAGTAAAATGGGGGAAAACAGGTCAAATTCATTGAGCTGCCATGCTTTTTGTCCCTCCCTATCCCTTGAACTGTTACTTCTGTCAAAAATTTAAAAAGCTTTCAAACTGCTTTACAAATCTATCAGAAGCTGTCTTTGGCCGTATATTTGTTATGCAATACTGAAGGAGCGCTGCTGGGAAGTTGTAAGTCAAGTTGATATAATTTGAATTGATTTGCTTTTAAAAGCTTTGAAATGACAGTGCACCAGTAGCCTGATGCAGATGCCTTACAACTGGATGATGGTGTTTAATGAACATTTGACTATGTTTAATTTATTTCTGTGGCATTAACATTAGCTGTTCAACATGTTTATTCCTTAACAGTCGCATTAATACTATGTTTATGGGCAGCAGTGGTAGCAGAGGTAAACTCTAGATGAACCTCTCAATCCTATTTCAGTTCCAAATTTTCACTTCACCTCCAACAAGTCTTGCTGTCTAGCAGATAAGTAGGAAAGTCTGCGATGTGAGTTTTACCTCTTTATCTTCCATGCTCATTCTTTAGAACTGAGTGTCCTGAATCTGCATGATTGCTCCTTAAATTTCAGACAGTGGCACTGATTGGTCACTTCTTCAGTGGCTTTATTTTAGTGGTTTTGTTTTAGTCCATCTGATTTAACTTGTCAATTATGCTGACTGGACTGTGCTGAGTCAGTCATTTCAAATGATAATGATCCTATAACTTTTTAGTTCAGTGAATGGGTCTTTTGAGGCATCATTGTGTTTAACCCTTCCTTTTACTGGTGAGGAAGTAAGGGCCAGGGAGTATCAAGGTCATTTGGTAGCTGCTGACAAAATGAAATCTAGAAGTGAGACTTCTTCACTCTCAAAGATTTCTCTGAAACTCAACTGTGTTACATTTCAGATTACTCCATTTTCACATTCCACTACTTGTCCACTTCATACTCTCATCAGAAATATGAAAAATACTCAGCAATTAATACAGGGCTCTCTCTCTCACCTTCCCTCCTTCCCTTGTTCATTCTTTCTTCTCTCTCCCCCACCTTTCTTATCTTTCTGTAATGATGTGACTTTCTTCAAGATCCAGAGAAGGATTACATTTAGCACTATCTGTCTAGAAAATATTCTGGAAGATTAAATGAATAGAACTATTCTTTGCTATGTTACAACTTCTAGGGTATCAAATCTTAAGTGATAATTTTACAAAAACATGCATGCAGTTAACATTCTATAGATACATACAACATACTATTTCAAATTATGCACTATAAAAAGTAAATAGTTCCAAGCCTTCCAAAGCATAACTCTTTGCTTTTATGCATTTTTGTAAATACCTATCCTTGATATTTTTATGACAAAGGGAAATACTAACATTTATAACGTTTATTAAGATGTAAGAGATTTTATATTATTTTCATAATGTTCAAGAAATTGCCATTTTTAACTTCACATTGGGAAAGTAATGAGACTCTATCTGATCGTTTTAAAGCAAAGGTTTTCAGCAGGAAATCTGAATGTTAATAATGTTTAATAATATTATGCTGAATAACGTCAAGGATGATACTGCAAAGTGCCTGAGTAATTTCAGTCATGAATATATTTATCTCTTTAGCATATGTCAAGTTGGTTCCACAAAAGGATTTATTGGAATTAATATGTTCTGTAGAGGTGAGTGCCAAGTTGAATATGTTTTTACATATGGAAAAGTAAATTTGAACTTGTGCACTATATAAAAGGTTTTGCAACAGTTACACAGACATAGGCACTGATTGAGTTTTAAATGGGTTGCACTAAGATTTAAGTGTTTACGTTTAACTATTAAAGAAGATATTTCACAAAACGTTTGGGAGACTCCAGCCCCTGAACTTCTTTAGTACACAACTTCCCTTGGATGCTGCTGAGTCGTGGGAATTGAGGGTCTGTGGCCCTGGCTGCAGCGTGGAGAGTGGACGTGGTGCGGCCGCCTCCGCCAGCCTCGGGTGCCCGAGCTGTCGCCAGGCTACTCAGGCGGCTGCCAACATTGTCAGCGCTGATCTGTCAGGAAGGATTTCTCCTGGCAAAACTCTGAAGCAACTTTCTGACATCTTCAACAGACTAATTGTTGTCTCCTGCCTCCGCGAGTCCTCTGAAGTCCCAACGATTTAGTGTCTTCTCAAGAGATGAGAAAGGGAACTCACAAAATCAATTTATCAGGCTATTACGCATTGTCATCAGCCAAAACAAAAACCTGCTAAAGACAGGAGAAAAAGTAGAAGAAATGGGTCTCTGAGAAAAGGTTACAGAACATCCATCTTCTCTCCTCTTCTGATTGTTTCCTTTCTTTGCCCATTTTCATACCATTTCCCTCCTCTAAAAGACACTTTATGACAAGCATTGTAATCTCTTTAGAACGGAGGGGAACCTCTTCTTTAGGACACAAGCTTTGCAAGTGGTGAGTGACAGTGGGAAAGGGTCCAATTGCCACTGAGGACACCAGGCAATAAATCATCCTCCCCTGGCATCGACTGACTGGACGAATCCCCACTTCCTGAGCAAGTATCAGGGCCTAGATGTGACAAAACAGCTATTGTCAGCTCCTAGCGGCCACATTCCCACTTTCTCTCCACTGAGATTTTCAGTTCACTTAAGACTTTTCCATTGCAAAGCATGTTGGGAAGAATGCTTCAACCAGAGAAGTACCCTAGAATTAAATATTTATCACGCAACACAATTATTGGGAGGGGCTCTCTATTTTCATTTTCTCATCGTTGAGGAATTGTTCTATCACACTTAAGAACTCATGTGTTCCCATCATTTTAGACTAGCTCTAAAAATGAGTTTAGAAGAGCAATATGCAATTGATCAGGTGAAAATTTTATAAATCCCATAAAAGCTCTACAGCAGTAATTTCATAATTTGGTAGAGTTAGGGCACTTTGCAATGATTAAGTCCAAATATAACCTTACTGTTAATTTGTTTATGAGTTATTGTTAGGGACAAGCTGATTTCCAGTTATTTTTTTTATAAAGATTGAAAATCTTTAAAATGTTAAATGCAGCAGGTAATTCATGCACAATTAAAAACCATACAAATGGTTTAAAACTTAGTAGAAAAGAAAAATTTGATACATACAGATGTTTAAAGATTATGCATATTTCATTGAAAGCATACTTAACTGATAAATCATAAGATGTGACAGGATAAATATTGAAATATGAGATCTTAAAATAGTCTCATAACTATTGATTTAATTTTTAAATTATCTTTCTATATTGCTACATAAAATATAGCGATAGGGTATTAGCTACACTGTACAGTGCATTATGAAAAGTTTTCTCTTGGTTTCTGAGAACTCATATTTTTATCACAATTTCCTCAATGTGAAAGGATGATTGAAACTAGAATGTATTTGGCTATTGAACTGATCAAATCTTAATATAAGTGAGGATTCAGAGGGAAAAAAATCCTTTGTTTAGATAATGCTGCAGAAGTCCAAAAAAGAGATAATGCAGCCTACTGTCCCGATGCAGTTCACAAATGTTTTTGATACCTGACTCTAGTTTTTACAAGATTCAAGTACTTATTACTATATTGACAAAATACCTGGATAATTGAGAGCTTTTTGGTATCACCTGCCTATTCATGTAGACACAGCTCACATCTATTTCTCTCTGTAAAAAATGTATTTTTGCCCAAGTTACCTGTCAGTTGCTTTTACGATTATGAAGAATACCTTTCACAAGAAGTGATGGATTTCCTTTTACCTCCTAAATCATCTCTAACTGTGACATTCAAGCTGAAACACTTTCATTATCATACATCCAATGTAGATGAAACACCTCTTCACAATTTAGTAATGGAGGGCTAAATGTACTTTAAAAATTTTAATTGTATAGAAAATGCCATCAGTGTATTTCTTTTTCATGTTGTGATAACTGATGATACTAGCTTTCAGCATTTTTCAGTGAACAGTGATAATTCTGAAAGCATTCTGGCACTGTGCATTCATAGTCAAATATGACAGCAAGCAGACAAGGTGATGGTGTACCTGGCTGATGACAGTTCTATCTCAGTAGATCATCTTAACTAAAAAATAATCCTATCTAACTTGAAATCCACAGCAGCAATAAGTAGAAAATAAATCCAAATCACAGCTCATACTTGTAACCTAACAGCTATCATAAATAATCAGAGCCTATTTGAAGGTGGAAGATGGGACATTAGAAGCTATTTACACTACTAGAGTGATGCCATCGATCAGCAGCGGCAACCCGTAGATAAGGCTCCTGTGATGTCATGGTTATTTATGATAGGCATTGACAGTAAAGCTACTATGGAATTTTCTCCTTAGACAGCTTCATTCATTTTTGTTTGTGATGCATTTTGTTGTTAAAGAAGCAATCAATAGCAAAATTGTTGTGCTAAAAGTATTACTTGTTAAATATGTGAAAAATGTGCGTGTTGGTAGAGATGTGGGACAAAAGATGGAAAATTTTAGAATTCACTTGTGGTTCCTGTGTTCCAGCTACAAATGTATTAGATTCCATTCACATGTCTTAGCCTTAAAATGGGGCCCAGTTATTCTCACTCGCAGCTCACTGTCTTGCTGCAAAGCAGAGCAAAGATGGGGTGGACCCCCAGTTTCTCACACCGAATGTCTGACTTAAGCTGAAAAATGTAGAAGTGAATTAGAAAAACGGCACACAATTAAACAAGCACCCACTCCTTTCTACACGGTCCCTCTGTATGAGTTTGCAGATTTTAATTTAGCTATTTTTTAAATGTAATTCTCAAATTTTATTTCATTTTGTCCCCCCCCCCCACACACACACAAATCAAATTTATCTTCCCCTGCTCAAACTCAAAATATTTACTAGGTCCGTGCTTCTGAAAATACATGTGCATACAAACCACCTGGCTGTCTTGCTAAGATGCAGGTTCAGCAGAGCTGGGGTGGGACCCGAAATCAGCACTTCTAAGTTCCTGGCACTATGCAGATGCCGAACCCAGGAGCGAGGCGCTAGGTCAGGTGTGCACTTTTGCGCCTTCAGCCTTCCCTTCCAATGACTCCCTTTTATTTTAGATGGTCTTTCTCCCCATTTGTGTAGAGCAGTGGTTCTCAAGCTGCTTGGCCTCTTTCTTCTGGAGAACTTGTTCATATTTGGATAAACACGTGTCCTGGAAAGCTTCTGATTAGTAGGTCTGGGGTGCACCCAGGAACTTGCATTTCTTGTAAGTTCCCAGGTGACTGCATTTTGAAATCTCTCCGTGTGGAGTCATAATTTGGTAGTGCATTCCCATGACACGAGGAGCCAGTCTCCCCTGAGGCCATGATAGCAGGCTGTGACAGATCGCTGAGACGCAGAAGGAGAAACAGTCTCTGAGTGCCTATTGTGTTTTAGTGGCTCTATGAAGGTCGGGACCTACAGATCTCATTTATCTGACCTCATTAGCCTCGCATACCCAGTAACTCTCATAGAGCTGCTCGCTGTAATAATCCTGGAAATCATAATGAAGTGACCTCAACTGCTAGATCTGCACTAAACAGTGCTCACCTTCTTCCTCTAAGATGCCCGACTTCTACTCTGTGAAAGCAGACTGCTTCTCTCCCAATCTCCTTTCTCCTCTTGTTCCTACCCTGACCTGTTCTGGCACGATGAACAATGATCAAGAGACCAGAAGCCCTACCTTTGAGATGTTTACAATCCAGTGAGTGTGGCAGAGTCTATGAACATGGCTGATGGGGGAAGAGCAGAATGAAGTCTGTGGAAAGGAGGACAGCCTTGAGAAGAGGGCCAAGGTTCTGCCTGAATTTTTGCTCCCTTTGCTCCCCCTTCCTTGACGTTTCCAAGCTTCCCAACACACACACACACACACACATAAATATTCACATACCTAAGTGTAAATGTCTTTCCCACATGTCTGTGATAACTCAGAAAAAAATAGTGGTATTCCTAAAAAAGTTCTCTTTGGGATCAGTTACTTCATTGTGTCATAATCTCAGTTCACATTTCAATTCCGTAGGTGTCTGTGAGGTGCCTGTTGCGTCACTTGAGCCATAGTGGGGGCCAACACACAACCCAGATCTTTAGAATTGACCTTGTCACTCATGGAGGCTGGGAAACAGACTGGAAGTTATGACGCAGGGCAACAATTATCATGTTGCCTAAGGAAGAGGTGCTGTGGGAGTTAGCTTCAGTCATCAGGAATGGGGGGAACTTCTTGGAGGAAATGAAATTTCACTTGGTGCCTGAAGAATGAGTAGAAGCTGAAGGGGGGACGATAGGAACTAGGGAGGACCAGGTCCTGGCCATCAGAAAATTCAAGAGCCTCAGATCCTGAGGAGAGCAACAAGACACACTGAAGACGTTCCAGTCATTCAGTGTGGGCGAGTAGCAGCACCTCTGCTTGTATCACAGCCAAAAGAATGATACCTTCTAAAGCTATGTATTTTGTGAATATACAGCATCATTGAATTCTTTTGCATGTATAACAAAAGGGTTTTGAGTGCCTGTTTTCTTTTGGCAAATAGTATTCAAAATAGTCAGAGAGGACAGGTAGGCTGTCGTGCAGGCTTGGCGGCTGATATCATCTCCACTTCCCTGTAATCACCACGTGTGGATCATAGCAAGCATTAGTCAGCATGTGAAAAATACACTTGGATAAACAGTTGCATCTTTTCATATTTCTTCCTGTAGAAAATTGTAGAGAAGCAAGGGGCAGCGTCCTTATCTTCACAATGATCTCATAAAAATTCAGCCAGGGAGGGGAGGTGGTGGGTGACCCCGGAGACTACAATGATGTGATATACATATATGTAGATATATGTAATATTTATTTAAAAAAATTCAGTTCCTGGAGCACCACTTGGAAAACTTCTGAGTACAGTATTGAACTAGGGCTTCAAAGTACAGAAGACAGTGACACTCTTGTCCATTGAGAACGGACATTCAAGGTGTACATAGATACAGCTGTAAGACACCATTCCAGGCAGTAATATTCCCCATGAGGGCCTGTGTCAGAGTCACAACATTTTCTTTTCCTGCTGGTGGTGAAGTTTCGCACTAATAAGGTGGAGATTAATATTAACATCAGTAAATGCGTTCCTGGAACTAGCAAAAGGATGTGTGTGTCTGGAATGGATAAATAAAAATAAATCCCCTCTAAGTTTATGGTTTTGAAT
Source organism: Uropsilus gracilis (assembly GCA_004024945.1). Lineage (NCBI taxonomy): Eukaryota > Metazoa > Chordata > Mammalia > Eulipotyphla > Talpidae > Uropsilus > Uropsilus gracilis. Next base: position 50,787 of record PVHY01000452.1, on the reverse strand, counting down.
CTCTGTTCTCATTCAACCGTGAATCACAGTCATACGGGATTCCAGTTGAGAAATGTACTTCAATAACATGGACATCAAAGTTATTTTTCTTAGTGAATTTCCTTCTTGTGAAAAGTCCCCACATTTATTAATTATATACAGAGTTTAAATGTTAACAGCGGTAACATTCTTTATTGCCCTCTGTGCTACTTTCAGACATATAATTCAATTTATAGACTGACTAAAATTATTTCTAAATTAAACAATGATTCTACGCAAGTAGTTTTTTCCTCATAGATGATAAATCTTGTCCAGGGTAGCAATTAAATATGAAGACAGAATTATTTCCATTTCTTTAATATTACAAATGAGATTTAACATTTTGCTCTGTCTGAGATAATCATTCTGGTCATTTCTAGAGTATGTTGCACTGAATTTCTCTAGGCAAAATTTTCTAAACTTAGTGAGCTCATGTTCTGTCAAATTGTACTCTAGCATTATTCACCAAACTTTCAGTTCCAGATTCAAAAATAACGATGGTGTCTCCTGAATATAATGCTGTGTTACCTTTTAGTCTTTTTTACTAAATCCCTTTAGCCTAGAGGTCATGCTTAATCATTTCCAAGAGCATTGTCAAACTTGTAACAATAAATATTGGAGATAATTTAAATGAGTCAAAGTTCATTCTCATTTAGCAATCATCTATTTAAGTAAATCACCTGTCCAGACATTCTTTTCTGGGCAGCAAGAATTGGAGATGGCTAGAAACTGATCTCAAAACTTTTAAGGGAAAAATAGTGTTTTAATGGAGAATCATTTTAGAGCAACTTATGTGTATTCAATATTCTTTTATTTTAAAGGCAGATGAGTTATATTAAATTTCTCCAGACTTAAACTTACTCTCAATATAAAAACAGTATAATTTTTAAAATGTTTCTATTGAATTATATTAAGATAGTAACTATTTTCTCTCTAGGTCATGAGGTAGTCCTGTGTGTTAAGTTTTTAGCTGATGAGAGAGAAATGTTGTATTTATTAATATTTTTCACTTTTTATAAAAGGTTCTCCTCCTATGACTTCATAGGTCCCCCTGAAAGCTCCCTAGATTGTACTCAGGAAATGTTATTACAAGACTTTCTGTCATATTTTTTGAAAAGATGGTTTCCTGTGACTTACATAGAACAGTATGTGTTTTCCCTGGAATTTTAACATCTCCATGAAAAGGGTAAAGAGGTCAGCTGGGTTACAATTTCCATTTTATATAAAATGATCATTAGAAACCAGTAATGCCAAAGATGAATTCACAAAAGTCATTTTGAAATCTCACAAAACTAAATGCTATGAAATAGTAAATTCCCTCAAGCTTACTTTGAAGAATTCTGCCAGTGCTCTATCTAAAAATTATTAGTTAGTAAATAATATATACAGCCACCAAAATTAAATTTTTCTTCTTATAAATGGATTGAAACCACATCAAATTGTAATTTAATAAAAATAGATTTTTAAAAAATAAATTCATTACATATGCATATATAACATAAAATGCTGTAATTATGGCTCAAAAGTTAATATGAATTATCAATAAACTTTTAATTAATTTCACTACTTTGGATTAAAGCATGTAAAAATAGTAATGAAACTATATCATAACACATTATAACAAAACCGAAGGGATTTCAGCAGTTTCCAGTGTATTTACTGTGGAATCCCGAAGCCATCTTCTTTTACTGCTTGAATTCCAATTATATATTGACTAATTATATTTCAGATTGTACTTGTAGCATGTTCAAATGTTTTCTTTACTTTCACTGCACAAACATCTTTTCATTTTACAAAATTTCTTTCCCAAGCTGCAGGCTCACACCGAGTTCACTTCAGTCTTGTGCCTCCTGAAGGGACAGTGAAAGCCAAATAAGAAGGGACAAAACTGTATGCTGTTTCAGAAAAAAAAAGTGGGGATGATTATCATGAGAGAAAGTCACCCAAAGGAGTACAGGAGATACCACTTTCATGTTGCAAAGTGAAGTTTGTCTTCATTACCCCTAATATTCAATGCTTGAAACATAAGTTTCTTACTGGCATTATTTCTTTGGACTTGTTTTCTCTCTTTTTTCATATGATTCGTCTGATATTTGTGGGTAGTTCTGTCTCATGGCCTAATTTAGCTTTCTTATTAATTCAGTACTTGGAGGAATTCAGTGTTTTTCAGTGAAGAATAGAATGATTATCACCTATGCAGAGGGAAAGACAAGCTTCTGAAAAAAAAAAACAGACTGTTTTGTACGAACCAGTGGGGGGTCATTCCTTTCTTATTTGCCACAGGCCAGCAGAATGGGAACCCTCTTAGAACTGCAATGCTTTTTTCCCCTCTCTGAACTCTCTGTTACCTCTAAGGAGGCAGTGCATATGGGAGAGGAGAAATTGAAATGAACCTGGTTAGTTATAGAATTACTCCAATGACAGACCTTCTTGGCATCACTGGTGTTAGCTGCTTAATCTTCACCAAATGGCTCATGTGGCTCCTAGACTCCACCTTGGAAGGGTCCTTGATTTCAAGGGCAAACTTTAAATGATCGGTTTTCTTGTCGTTTCCTTCCATCTCTGCCCCACTACAGATTTAAGTAACAAATAGTTTTGGAAAATTATAGGTGAGTGGGAAATGTTCTTACCAGTGAACTTGTACAGGATCCATGTCCTCACAGGCTCCAACCTCTCTCTCTTTCTCCCACTCATCAGCTGGTGTTCTCCATCTGTGCTTCCTACTTGCACATTGGAATTACCTGGAAAATTGAAAGAACTTTTGCTTCCCAAGACTCACTCTGTCTAATCAAATTGGGATCTTTGGGGAGTAGGTTTTGGTACCAGTAATTCGCTTCCCAAGTAATTCCAACGTTGAGAATCAATTTTACAGATTAATGACCTAGTAACTTCTGTTGTGTTACTTGTTTTGCATATTTATCTTGTTTAATTTTAGCACAATTAATTCATTAGAAATTGTTATACACCATTATATTGCTTCTTACATAGCATGTCTTTGTAAGCAGCAGAATTGGTTCTAGAGCAATGCTACTATTATCATTTCTAAAGAAAAATACAAATGAATATCTAAAAATAGTTATGCAAATTAACTGGATAAATTAGGATTAAAGAAATCCAGTATCCTTGTTATTTATAGGTTTAGTCTTATAAGAATGCAGAAAAGAGCCAGAAACTTTTTTTTGTTTGCACATTCCTTTGTAGAAAGTTTTTTTTAAAAAGGAAGTCTTCTTAAAAAAGAAAAACAGAAGTTTTGAGTCCCAAGAGATGCCTCAAGAAGAGTAAGTGAAATTGCTACTGTCTGGGTTTGCTTTTAGGCTTTAAAAATAACAAAATAAAGCAAGAAGCAAAAAGGGAAAGAGAAGGGAGAAAGCAAAGAAGGGAGGGAAAGAAAAGACAAGGAGTGAAAAGCAGTGGGATTCATCTTTACACTGAACTTCCTTTTGTCAAGAAAGACAAGTAAAAATGCTGCTTCCTTATTTGTTTGCTTTACCTTAATTTTGTTTTAACCTTGCTGACTACACTAATTTTGAGAATATATTATGGTAGTACCACAAATGACAAAAAGTAAAACTTTCTATCTATCTATACAAAGGACAGTCCTTGAACTTTTATTTAATCAGTGAATTTTTGTTGCTTGGGTTGTGGGGGTGGTGCTAGATCTATTTATTTTGGAGATCTAGCCTTTAAAATTGGAAGAGGTCCTAAAATTCTAAAATTTTATTGTTTTATTTGTCTGTGAGAAGATAGGACCAGGGTCCAGAAAGAGAATTTCAACTTGATGTGTATGTGTTTGCATTTCAACAATTATGAAAGGCAATTAGTGGAACAGTTTTAAGCTTAAACTCTGCAGCCACATACTCCGGTTTTCTGTCCCTGCTCCATACTCGGGTTGTTTGGCCTTGTGCATATAACATAATCACTGCATTGCTCAGGAGCTTCAGTTATACAACAGTGTCAGCCATTGTACCAAAACCAGAGACTCATTGTGAGGATTCAAAAAACCAATATCTGTGAAAATTTTAAAAATAAAAAGGGAAGCAATGGAGTCAGAGGAAAGGTTTCAACTAAGCAACTGATCAAATGAAAATTCTCCTTTCACCCTAACGCTTATTGTGGATAATTACTATGTCCCCCTCCTGTTCTTTATCCCATACTTTATTTAATCCCTAAAATATCAGGGCTGCTTTTCTCGTTGGCTTGGCATATCCCAGCTGTTTGCAGCTTGACAGTGCAATCCATGTGGTTGATGGATTACCTCTTTGTGTCTCTTGTCCCTCCATCCCCTCCCCATCCTGCCTAACTTTCTCTGTGCTTTCTTTTTTTCTGCTTCAAACGAGTCTGATGAACAGTTGACACCGGTTTGTGCTTCATAAACGTGCATACTTTGTGTGTAGGCTCTTATGTTCTTCTGACTATTTTTTGGTGGTGAAGCACAAAGAAAGAGAATGTTGGTCATTTAAATTTCATAAAATGGAATGCTAGGCTTTCATTAGCACTTCATGTTTTTCTGGACTACTTTCTCTTTTGCAAAAGTGTTTCTCTGCAAGGCCGAACTTTTATATTCTTTACTAGTTGTTAGAATTTTAAATGCATTTCTTGCTAAATTTGTCCTCTGTGATGGCTGGATAGGTTGCCATAAAATTTAGTTAGTTTGCTTTGCCAGTGAAATACTCATTGCAGATATCAAATTTGAATTTTTAAGCATAAAATTTAAATGCAGTATATATAACAAGTATATTCATTAAAAACCAGGTTTACTGAATATATGTCATCTGTGGGTATGTGTCATCTCACAAATGCCTTAGAATTTATTGAAATTATTTTTGTATTTTTGAAATGTTAAATGTGAGTGACTATTAACCGCTAGTATTTCCTATGGTACAGTGATATCTATATGAAATGTGTATCTGTGTATGTGTGAGTAGGTAGCCAAGTTGATTATATTTTGCTCTGAGATTGTGTAAGCCATGCACATACCAGGACAATCTTATACTTGTTATATCCTTTCCTCTTGCATGCTCATTAATCACCGAACACTAATAACACATTTTTTTGTCATGGTACAACAAAAAATCTGGCTCTGACTCTTGTTCTGGCTCATTTACATTGGCCTGCCTGTCAGTTCAAAGCTTCAGGGAATTAATATTGTGAGATTAAAATGTGAAGTCCCTTAAACATCCCATCTTATAAACTTGTGGTTAGCTTTTGGGGGGAAGAAAAAAAATGAAGTCTTCAAAAGGCAAGAGGCCTAAACCTTTCTTGACCAAGATTTCTCTGTTCCTCCTTACCCTCCCCACCCCACCTCGCTCATGGAATAGTAGAAGCCCCAGCCCCCTCCACCTCAGCGTCCGGGGTCCAAGTTCCTTGTTCAGTGTTATTTTCTTTGTGGTTGTCCCATGAATATGTGCCCAAGTTGAGATGAGCTGCCTGGGTGTTTCAGATGCTGTTTCCCTTCAGTTCACTTTTGATTTGCACTTTTTACCCATCATAGGAAAAGAAGCTGCAGACACACCCCAATATTCCATTTTTTCAAAATAAATGAGAACCATTTTCCCCAGCCATCTGGTTCTATGTAAATGTGCACAATGACTCCGGAGCCATCCAAATCCCAGTATGCATCACACTTCCTCACTGACTCTTTCTTGGTGAATCAGAAGAAGAATCAAAAGCCTCTTTGAGGATTACAGAAAAGGAATTCCACATGTGTTAGTGTGTGCATGTATAGGCAATTTATTTTAGAGAAAAGCTTCTCTAAAATCAAATGAATATAATCTAAACATGCTTTTAAAAGATTAAAAATTTTAAAAAAGATGAATCTGGCAAGTCCTTTTAGTTTTTATAGTAAGGTCAATTCATGTCACCCATCCTATTTATTTTGAAATCATTCTTAGAGTCGCATCTAAGATAAATAATGATTTTAAGGTTGCTATCATCTTCCAGTGTGTTATGATACTTGCAAAACTATAAGAAACACATGTGTGGATGATTCCTACCTTTATTATTATTTGCTCTAAGTTATTTTTGGAGATGTATGCTATCTTCAAGTTGTTATTGCAAATGTCCTTTTATTACCTTTTCATAGGGATGAGACCCTATATCTTTATGGCCATGCATATTTTGTGAGTATTTTCAGTCAATATTTGACTCCGTATTCAGAGCCACTCTGCTAGCTATGTGTGATGGCCATTCCCAATTTTCAGATGAGAAAGTCAAGGTTCAGAGCAGTCTAAGCCCAAGCACCACTGATGGGTAAAGTGGGAACTTGAAGTCACCAGCATGTTTATCAGTGGCCTTCCCTCCCAATAGCTGTGTGGCCAGTAACAATTCACTTGACCTTTGTAAGCTTTCTATTTCTATTTGGAAATGGGGCTCTGTTCTTTATCTTAGTGGTAGTGATATAGAGATTATATGTAATATATATTTAGGATTTTTTGTATAATACCTGGAATAAAGTAAACATGAAAATTGATAAGAATGGTGGGATCATGTTATTATCATTAGTAGTACTTTCAGAAGCAAAACTGGTAATACTTGTGATGCTATCATGATCAACATCTTTATCTAAAATTTATCTATAATCTAGCTCTAATTATATAGGGACTGAATGCCATGACTTCCCTCTGTGACTATATTACTTATACATGTGGGCATAGGCTCTGAGGTTTAATATAAATTTAGGATCTATGCATATAAGTAAAAGGATAAAACATAAGATTTATTTTCCAAGTTCAATGAAATGTTTTTCACAGTGGAGTATATGACTTAGATGAAAATGTTACTTCTTCCGTTAATATGATTTTTAACAATGGATTATATTTATCCTATTTTGAAAAGTCAAAATCAAGGTAGTTTGATTTTGGTAGTTTTTGGTAGTTTTTTGCCCACTTGCTACCTCTGATTGATCTTTGAGGGTAGACATATTTTTTTACTCAGCTTTCAGTGTTCATTGTCTAGTGTAAGGACGATGTAAGAATGCTTATGTAATGAGAGTAGTAGCACTTTAAAAGTTTCCCCTGAATCCAGCATTTTACAGAATTCTAACTCAATGTTTCCCCTTTAGGATACAGCAGTAGAACTCTTCTTTGTCATCCATTTATTTACAAAAAATAAAAAATATTTGGGTAGGGCAGGCTACAAAAAATTCAGCCTTACCATGGACTCAAACTGACCTGTAAGACCAAATATAACTTGGGAGAGATAAGTTAGGTGACTTAAATCAATAGAATTTCAATAATTCAGGTGTCCTCTTAATATCCTTAGGAAAGGATACATAAATGTTTTGCTCTTGTCCATAATCAAGTAGGTGCTTGCCCACACTCCCCACATGGCTAGGAGGTAAAGACATTTCAGTGGTTTAAGTTATGACCCTGGGTGACATGAGGTTTATCTCTTTTCTCACATACACAAGATGTGATATGTAGATATGAAGTCTACAGCATGAATGAAAATACATAAATATTATAAGAGTATTCCTTTGGAAAATATTGAAGGAACAGGTTTTTTGTTTTGTTTGTTTGCTTTGTTTTGTTTTAGTAAAGTTGGAGACAAAAACCATCTGAAGTGGAATTAATGGGTATGCTATCTTAAAACTTTGCTCATGGCAATTTTGTGCAGTGCATTGAACCATATGTTGCTGACTGAACATATAGTGAAAGTCAACATGTTGTGGTAGACACATAACACTAAAAAATCTCTTACTAGACATGTTAGCTACCTTTATAGTGCTTATGGCTGCTCTGTGGAAGTCAGTGGTCCTGCACTGGACAATGCCAATGTCAGTGACCCAAGTTCATTCAGTCTTTCTGCCTGGCCACCCACTATTGGTGACATTTATCCTCAGTTTTCTTAGGGTTACAGAATGTCCACTAGAGCTCTACCTGTCACATCAAGATTACAGGTGGGTACCAGAAGTAGGAACAGACTCAAGTTTAAACACCCTTTTTAGGGAAGTCCCACACAACTGTTTCTGCTTACAATTCATTAAAGAGACTTAGATTTCATGTGGCCATAATCATCTCAGCAATAGCACTTTTGTTGCTGCTGTTTTTGCTGTTGTGTGCCTTGCTGTCCAACAGGGGTACAGAAGGATATTAGCTAGGGAACTAGTAATCTATGTGGCGAGATCTTGACAAAGGTTACGAGTTGAGCGGTAGAGTTATGCATCTCTATAGTGTTAAGACCTAGTCATTCTATTGGAATGGCTAGAACATGATCAAGGACAGTTTCCTCTCCCCTCTTTCTAAGAAACTGTCATGAATGTACAGGGTAAGTAGGCATGAAGAAAAGTAAGCAGTGGAGAGATTTCCTTTGTATCTTGAAGTTCTCTAGGACAGGAAATCTCTCAGTAAATGCTAGGAGTATAAAGAAGTCTTATCCATTTGACTGTAAATTTCATGAAGGCCAGGTTGAGTCTTCTTTATCAATTTGTCTTCAGACTCCAGCAGAGAACTTGGTACTTAGCATACCACTTGTTCTTATTGCATTGCAAGATAAGGGCAAGAAAGGGGACCTTCATGTAAAGTGGATCTGAAATTATCCATTTAAGCCATTTTTTTTCTGTCAAAAGTAACTTCTTATGGCTATTTCCAGGGTCAGCATTCATGACTTGAAACCAGATCTACATCCAAAGTCCACTAAAATTTCTATCAGAGGTGGAAAATCAGAAATCATAGAAATATTTTCTCTCACTACTATTCAATTCAGGAACTACCTTTAATAACTGGTATATCACACATTAAAAATTATGGATTCTGACTAGACTTGAAGTTCTAAAGATTCTGGTCATGCTGGATACACCTGTGGTCAGGCAACAATCTGAGACATCTCTTCTTACTGAAGTCCCTGTGAGGTCAGCATTAATCATCTGCCTAACCTGCCTGCCCCTCTGGACATCTGTCTTTTGGCCCTGGCTCTAGGCCCCAGATACTAGATATTTGTGTAGGCAGACGCTTTGTTCACTAGTTATGGTTTAACTTGTACTTGTAGTTTTATTCTTATCAGGTCTGGACCTGTTGGCTTCATATAACAGACTGAAATAGCTGACGGAGGGAAAGTAACAGCATAATTCTCATCTTGTTCTGACTCAGCAGCTGAGTGTAACACGGCACAATCTCTGGGCTGGTGTACTAAGTTCAAGTTTTGTTGAACTCATTAGAAGCAAGTGTTGTCTTTCAAAAAACAATTGTAGTAAAGCCAATTTCTAATTTGAGAAAAAATAGATTTCTTAAACAAAAGCAATTTTAAATTTTAATTGAAAAAAAAAAACAAACCCAGGTGTATGTTCATAATATGTTTTCATGCTGATGTGAAATAACTTCCTCACTTGGACTAGGGGATCCCTTCTGGTGATTCTGGGTAAACATTGGCTGTCACGCAGGAATCGACAATGTCTACCAGAAATGTCAGTTCAGTGTCCAAAAAAAGCATGTGGCCTTGTTCAAAAGACAAATACTTAGATGTAGTGGTCTTAATCACAGCATTTTATATTTGCAATGTGAAATAATATATTCAGTGGGATAATTTTTTTTTTGAAACTCTTCCATCAATGGAATATTTTTAAAACTCAGGTGAGTCGTCACCTGTGGATAGTGAATAGGATACTGATACTGTTTTCTGCTATATTGAACTTGAGTCTCTCAGTTCTAGCATTTTCATTTGGCAAGTAAGAGCTCTCTTAGAGCTGCCACATTTGCTCTTCCTGCTACATTAAATTCATGTTGCATTCATTCTAACACATTCTACTTTCATAGACATTGGTTAAATGCCTATCAAATTGAAGTATATTTTAACAAACTAATAGTTTCCTTTTCTGTAATAGAATGTTTTAAAACACTTATATGGTGCTGAATAATTTAGTTTAGTTATATGATGACAAGACTAAACAAACTTTCTCTAGAGTTCTGGGTTTTTCATTTCGTTACTTTGCTTTGAGCAAGCAAATAGAGATGAGCTATGAAATTTTAGGACTTTGCCTTGAAACATGATCTAGTTGACTTATACAATTTGAGATGTTGACAAAATGTGCAGTCAATAATCAAATAAATGCAGTTACTTCATTTTATGTCAACAGAGAAGGTGAAAAGTGCAACTTAACTTGCTTGGTAAGCTTGGAAGGAGGGGCTGGGAACATACAAGAGACAACAAAGAGATAGTTGGTAAGATTTAGTGGCTTGTTTCAGCAGGGGTGGTGAGAAGGCAGTGTGACAAAGTTCAGTCGGGTCAAACAAAGTGCAGAAACTTCCTTATAGACACAGAAAGGAAGGTCGCAGCATAGACATAAAATGTTCAGATGTTGCAGTCTACAGGCAGCTAATATGATAGTTGATGTGCTGTTTCTGTCTAATTGCACTTTTCTTTTTGATAGAGGAAGTAGAGAAATCACCTTATCGCTCATGTACCAGGATGATATAATTAAAATAGGACATGTTTTTGAAGTGAGGTATTTAAGGACTTCAAAGAAGTTGTAGAGTGTTATAAGATCAGCACATGTCTATTTCTTCAAGGCAGTTATGAGGACACATTTATTTAGGAAAGACAACCTTTTGAAAGAAGGACTGTCTCAAAAATGATGAAGTATGTATGCAATGTCTATTGCATTATATACATTTTCTAAGACATGCAGCATATTCCCTGATGAAAAACACAGCTCGGGTGTTTCATACACTATCTTTTTCCTCCTATGAGAAGAGAATCAATTGGCAGAAAGATACACAATGCCATATCAGCACATTGCCAGTCAATGCCAATAACAAAATTATTTTTCTTTTGTAAGGTAGAGCATTTGTTTCAGATGAGCTGATGTTTATCATCTCCTCGATGTGGCTATTTGGTCTGCTTTCATTTCCTATCGTTAACCTTGGAAATGGCTTGCTTTAATCATAATGGATGTGCCAAAAGATTTATTTTTGTCATCTAAGAGTTGAAGCTTAGGCTATTGGGAGCATAAAAACTGCTTATTGAAAGTAGACTTGGCAACCCCCTGCTTTCAAATCATCTTCCAAAAGCTCATCTAATTTTGCTAATTAGCAGGAGATAAAATATATCCACATTGTCCTTTACAGCGACTTGAACCCTCTGCCCTTCCTTAACAATAACAATATTAAATACATGTGTCCTTGCACTGAATATTAATTAGCATGAGCTGGAAGAGAGGATTTTGTTACACACCAATAACACGTTCATGAGATTAATGTTTAATTTCACATGAGTACTTTAATGCCCCTTCTGAACTGGTAGAAATAACAAAGGTAACATGATTTCAATTTGCTGATCTAAGAAAAAAAGGCTTAAATAAACTATGATTATTGAAGCCTGATTTTAATAAATAATTCAAGAATGAAAGAACCATCATTTCTGTGGGAAGCAAAAGGAGACCATTCAACTAGTAGTGACCTTGTCACTGAAAATTAAGCTCTTTCTCCGAATCTAAAAATCAAAGCTTAAAAGGCCACTCTCTCCATAATATTTCATTAACTTTTTGAAATGAAATACCTATTGATTAGATTTTCTTTCAGATAATAAATTCTACATGTCTACTCTGTCACTTCAATTATAGTATTTACTTGTACACAAGGAAAATGTTTTTACATCTGAAATTAATATATTTTTACAAAACAATGTACTGTAAAGGTTCAGGTGGTATAATTTTTTCTTTCTTAGAATAGAATCGTATCCCATATTTGTCTTCTAATGTTTTGACTGTGCTATTTTCTGCCTACAGGGCTATTTCTTTTTCCTGCTCCTCTATAATCCTCAACAAAATATTCATCCTTCCAAGTCCATTTAAGGGGTTACTTGCACTCTGGAATCTCCTCAGGTTCTCCTTCCAAAACCCATTCACTAGTTTCTCACTTCAGGGCTCAGCTCACATTTTCGCTTCCATCCCCAAGTCCAGTGGTGGGTCTGTGGACTTGTTGAGCTGCCTTTCGTATTGCATATTTCAGAAGCTGCAGTGTTTCTTTTGACCTTTCCCTTCCGTGCCTATTTCTTCTTTGTAGATGGCAGTGGGACTTCAGGGATCTTTATCTTCCTCATTGTTTACATGAAGCATTGCACATCTGGCAACTCTCACCCTCCAGACTTAATCATTAGCAACATTCAAAGGAGTTATTTCACTCCCTTCATTAAAGGGAAGCAAAACGGAGCAGACTTTGCTGGCCAAGGTCTATCAAGGAAACCATGCCCTCAAATGTCAGGGGATTGCACAGGTTAGTTGATACAGTATGTTCAAAGTTCTTGAAGGTTCAAAAATCAAGTTAGTGGTGAACTAAATTTTCATCTTCACCAACTATGTCTTGAGTTCAGTCCAAGATTTGTGGGTGTTACTATGCTGTTAAACAGAAAGTCTTGGGAGTTTCATACTATTTTGGATATATTTACCCTAAACTGTGCTATTGTCTTTGATGCACCCTTTACCTTGATGTACCTTTTTGGGGGGAGAATTGAATTTAAATAGTGGTGGAGTGGGGCAGGTTGAGTTTTGGTGTTTAGTTCTATCTGGCCCTAAGCATTTCCAAATCCTCTTATGGAGAGCAGAGCACAGAAAGAGTCATCTGGAATTTGCCTACTGGAACAGTGACCCACTGGCCCAAAGACATGCTACCCAGACTCCAGTCATCTCCAGAAAGGCAACCAAGTGTGACTTCTACAGGGGTGACACACTGGACCTTCAGTCTTGCTTGTGCCTGGTGAGAGGCCTGCTGCCACACTGTCACCCCAGGGTGCTTCTGTTCATATCCTGCCCAGAAGGCCAGGAAAGACGCTTTCTCATTTACCGGGAAGTTCTCAAAGTCAGACTGGTGAACTCTACACTCTGGTATTGATCCTTGTGGGTGTAGTGCTCTGGAAAACGTAAGGTGTGTGTAGCATGAAGAGTTGTTCCTGTGGGAGCTGCAGGCTGCAAGGTGACTCTGACTTGTACTGGAATGGTGTGCGTTTGCTAAGAGAGAGGAGTTGGCAGAGGAGGAAAGAGAAGCGGCAGGGAAGAGCCTGTGGAATTACCCTCAGTAGAAAGTCCCCAAGGTTGAATCTTCCAGTTGTCAGAACAAGTTCTTCCTGGCTAACTGCTTCTATGGCACGAGTCACAGCCCGTGGTCATTGCCCTTTTCTGTGCTGGTAACAGGGGAGTTTCAGTTCTGGTTGCTGTTGCTCTTGGGAAGAAGAGCGTCAGAGCGAAGTGGGAGCCATTGCATCAGAGAAGAAGAGTAAGAGGATCTACTCTGAGTTCCTTTTCTTCTACCCATTTAGCTGTGACTTTGGCTCTTTGCCTAAACTCTCACAAGGTCAGTTTTCTCATTTGTCAAATGATAATTAAATCTGCCTCCTACCCAGAGGGTTTCTTAAATGAAGTTTTGAGAGATGTCTATAAAAATACTTCAGGAGTTGTAAATTTTTTTGACAAAACAAATATTAAATGTATAGAGCAGAGCATGTGTTTAAAATTCTCTAGCCAGAAGATTTTTTTTTTCCAAAGGAGAAATGTGTCTCTCTCTTGTTCATGCTTTGCCTACCTCTACCTTTCTGGCTACTTCTGGGGTGACTTGCTACGGATGGCCTTTGCTACCATGCCAAGTGTGCGTGGTTTCCTCGTCCGTATGTTGGGATCCATAACAGCCACCTCCCAGGGTTATTGTGAGGATGAAACAAAACAATTTCTGTAAGCACAGAGCACTGTGGGAGTTCCTTGAACATTAGTTTCCGCACTCCTTCCCTAGCTACCCCCAGGCCCTACTCGAGTGAAATAAAATCCTTCTTGTATAACTCAGGAAGCCCCAGGAACACATTCCTGCAAGCCATGGAGGAAAGAAATACTTCCCTGTGTCCTGTCGGGGAGAGCAGGGCTTAGACTGGTCTGATGTCATAACTGCTCCTGGCTGCCTTTTGGTCAAAAGAAATTTCAGTGTGCTGAAAAATAGCCAAGAAGGCCCTTTCCCTATGCATGGGAAAGAAGACATTTTTTGTCCATCCTCCAAGTCCTCCCTGCACAGATTACTGTCAGAACCAAGCACTTTATTTATAAAAATGCCAACATATCCTGATTATTTGGCGAATAACCATGCTGCTGTCAGTATAGAAATAGCACACAGAGTATAAAAACAATCTCCATTTTTATCATGCCTGTCACAGCTGGGAGGCCAGGGAACAAGGATGCATTGTTTAAAGGAAGGGTTGCAGAGACAAACCACAGGTCCTTCAGGGCCTCCTGGGCAGAGGAATGGTGGTCATAGTTGGTAAACAATGACATGTTCTTTTCCTGAAAGACATCTTTCTTGCCACAAATTAATTTCTGAGTTCAGTATTGAAAGCTGGATCTACTGTTGCACTTAGATAAGCTGTCCACAGTCTACCTGGCTGGCTTTCTTTTAGTCAAAGACCTTCTGAATGTTCATGTGCATATCTGATACAAAAATATAAATGCATTTGCTGTGCAACAAAGACCAACCCATCATTTACTGGAGAATTTCTCATGACTTACATGTAACTAGAATACCCATACAAAGTCTCTGGAAGGTAAAACCCATACTTGGTGCTGGAGGAAGCTGAGAGAAAGAAGTCAAGCATCCGTTTCTGAGCCTTGAGCCAGGTAGCTTTGTGGTCAAAGTGAAGGCTAGAGATAGTTCTCTTTCTCTCTGGGCTGTAAATGCATGCATGTGAGTGCATAACATGATTCTGGACCCAAGGTATTATATGTTTTTTCTGGAGAACCATTTTTCAAGTTCCCTGAAACATCCTCTATTATTGTATGAGCTTCTTGGTGAATGAATCTGAGGTCATCTTCTTTGTAAAAAAGCAGTCTTCTAGGATGGTAAAACATTCTTCCAGAAAGAATTAGCTATATGATATTTCACTTGGCAAAGAGAACTTTATTAAGTTGTGATGTTGAGTTCATGTTGATTAGTGTGGTCAAGATGAAAAGATCTCAACTGACTTTTTAATGATGAAGCTCCTTGTATGTTGGGTTGTTGAGGCATTCTTATAGTGAGCTGTTGGGGGAACCCTGAGCTGAGGGAAATAAAACAGTGTTAAAAAAGAAAACAACAAAAAACAATACCTTAGATCCTCCTGGTGAATTTGTAAGATAAGATCGGGCTTTAGCCTTTGCACCTAATCTCCACACCTGGCAGGTGTTAATCTTTACACCTCTACCGGCAAGTTTCATCACTTCTCAGTAAGAGCAAAGAAGAAAATTCCTTGGGTCAGGATAACATAGCAGGGTTAGAACACACTGGGCATCACCTAAGAGGAAGAACACAACAGACCAGCTAATCTCCCAGCAGATTCAAAGTGCAAGTCACACTGCCAGAAAATCAGGTGTTTTCTCATTGCTTAGAAATTAGTGATTGCGCGGAGAGGGGATTCCACATGTGGAAAAACCTGTATCATTTTGTAAGGTCATGTATGCAGTACTGAGGATATTTGGAGAATATCTCTCTGGTCTTCAGTAACCCCAACTCTAGAAAGAAAGCCTTGGAAGCTGGAAAAGTGTATTGGCTCCTTATTTTCCTCAAAAAGATCTAATTTCATTGGTTCGGTATGTAATTGAGATTGCAAGCAATAGGAGTGTATTTCTTCTTTCTTTCCAGTTGTTTCTCCTCTGCTGGCTTCTCTGACTACACACTTCATATTTAGGTAGCACTCAGCTTTACATTGCCTCCTGCTTCATGTGGCAACTGAGTCTTTTCCTGGCTATTCTCTGCAGGCTTCCTTCCACCAAGTCAATTCACACTGAACCAGTTAAACCAGATTCAAACTCTTCTTTCTAGTCTAACACTATCCTTTCTACTGCATTTAGAATTTCAAGGTTTACTTTTATTTTTTATTTTATCTTTTTTTTTGAGACTAGCTCTCTCTATGTTGCCTGGGGCAGTCCTGAATTCACAGACTCAAGCAATTACTGGCCTCAGCCTCCCAGTGCTGGAATTACAGGCACATGCCACCTCACCTGGCTCTTTGTGGTTTGCTTTTAATGTAGCAATTTGTGATTGCTACAGTCACAAATTATTCCTTCAATAAATATTACTTCTTGATTGTAGAACCCATAACCTCCCTATGGCTCAAAATGAAGGGGCTCAGCAAGTTCATGTAGATATCAGTAACTCCTGCAGGTTTTTATTGACTTTCTTATGAGGTTATTCATAGAATTAATAAAAAATGTTTAGATACATATTTATATTTCATTATTTTTCTTTGTATATTTATATTATATATTATTATATATGTATAATCTACATGTGATCCCTCTTGATCTATAGTCTATATATGTAATTTCTGATTTCAGCTTGCTCATCAAATTACTTTCAGGTTGTGTATACTACTAGTAAGATATATGTATATATATGTGTATTTAAATATCTTGGCTAATGTATTTAAAAAGTTTTCTCAGTTTTATAAATAACCTGACAAGTAATTTGGCAAGCTGTCTATGGCTAAGAGGGGTTGGATAATTTTCCAACACATGGTCTGTGTTTGTGAGGGTTGTCATGAGAGTATCTGTCACTGAGTGGGTCTTCCTGCTGGCATTCACAGCCACAACAGGTCACCCCACGCAATTCCACAGACATTTGCTGAGACCTCCCATCTGGCTCACTGGAAGGAAAAGATGCCTCATCATCTACTATTGCTCATAATATAGCACAGAATCTGGCAAGTAAAAGGTGCTCACTAAAACACAGCTAATTCTCTTATCACTCAGAAATTCTAAACCGTTTTTAGCCTGTGCCTTCTTGAGATGACAAAGGAAAACATCTTTCTTTGATATTAAAATTTCAAAATAAACCTATAGCCAATAAAATATACTGAATTATAATAGTAAATTACAATATTGACTGTACTTTTTAAGTGATAGCTTGCCTCCCTAGAGTGATTCAGAGATTCGGGATTGTCATAGATTCTTCTCCAGGCAGATGATGCACTGCCTTTCCTTCCTTCTTCTATGCCATGATAAACAGAGTATTCAGCTGTAAGGTCTCTGAGAACACAGTGCAGCTAGCTTTTGATTTGAATCCCATGCATTACAGAAAAAAAATCTTCTCAACACTAGTCATATTCAGTCACCTCCTCTTCAGAGATCTTATGCCACCATTTTTTCCTTCAACATCTTCCTTTGTGGTTAAGTTCACCAGACTCTCAGTTTGGCCTGGAATAGTTCCAGTTTACTCCTATTGTACCAACATGTTATTTTTAATAGCGTCCACTTTCACTCTTAAAAATGTCTGGTTTGGGTAATAAATTATATGATCCTCCTATTTATATCTGACCTTGGCCTTCAGCCAGGCAAGTGCTCTAACTCTCCCATCCTAAAGATACCCAGCAGATACATACATCCTCCAAACATGCCCAGACCCATTTTTCCCTGTCTTTTCCTTCACAGACCCATATCCAGATTCATTTTCTCCATTTCCTGGTCTACCTTATTCTTCTCAACAAGTGTTCTTGTCTCCACCACTCCTTTACCACTCTGGTAAAGGTCACTCAGTGAATGCTTAATTGTTAAATCCCTCAAACCTGTAGAGGGTCCTAGGGAGGTGATTTTCAAGCTTCCAGGCCTGTCCTAATAAAATATTACACGTCAGAGAAATGCCCTGACTCTCATTTTGCTAACCAAAATAGTTAATTTGCTAAGTTCTAACACCCATGCACCTCTAGTCTTGCTACCCACATCGTCCCTTTTCATCCACACCACTATCCAGGCAGGTATTATTTCACCTAGTTTACACATAGAAGAGATACTGACTTTCTCTTCTCTCTTTTCTCAGCTAGTAAATGATGCATCGGGAATTCTAATTTCTGAAGTGGAACTTGTTATTCTTCCACTACACTATTCTATCTCTTTTCTTCCAAAGCAAATGGTAACGTGTTTCCATATGTATAACCAATTCATTGTAGGTGCTAAACACTGGTGAGATGACATTTTAAAAATATGCAGGTTTTGAACATTATACTCATTTACGATAGGTATTGTCCTGTGAAGTATATATAGCGGTGGTGACAGTTACGGATATTTAAACCAGGGATAAGGGAAGTGGATGTTGCTATGTAAGCAGTGAGTTTCTGGATTTCAGTAAAATAAACGAGGATTTTGTTTCTTGAAGTAATTATACTCTGGAGAAAGGAAAGAAAGATGGAGACAATTATGAATGACCTTGCATTTCTGAGCTGTTGAGAACTTCTGGATCAGTGGCTAATGTTTTCATAGCCTTTTCAAGTGAAACCTTTCAGTGAAATCTCAAGCCACAGACCACCATTTGACAAAAGAAATTCTTTCTCCAGGATATTAACCTTAATTTGAGTGTCATATAAACAAGAAAAAGTGCATTTTCCATTGCTATTTAAACTTTTCTGAAACTTCATTTTTGAACTTTTTTGTTTTCTATCTTCTGATTGTTATCATTCCAGTGACTTGTTTATCTTTAAGATATGAACTGGCAGGGAGTTTTTATATTTATAAAGTAAGTAAAA
Organism: Uropsilus gracilis; assembly: GCA_004024945.1. Lineage (NCBI taxonomy): Eukaryota > Metazoa > Chordata > Mammalia > Eulipotyphla > Talpidae > Uropsilus > Uropsilus gracilis. The sequence continues at coordinate 32,313 of PVHY01000452.1, read as the reverse complement.
CTTTTCCAACAGTTTAAATCATTAACAGTATTGATATTTAAACCCTCATCCCTTGACCTTATTGCTCTGAGGACCACATTAAGTTAAAAAAAAGACTGGTTAATAAACCTATCCTAAGTCTTGACATGGAGGGAAATGTCACTTCTATTTCTATACCTTGAGAACCATGACCTTTTATAATCTAATTCATTAAATATTGTGATTGCCATTTTTTTTGGTTGTTATAAGATAGAGGAAATAGGGAATAATGGAGAGGGTTTTTTAAATCATATTTCTAAGTGGAAAATGTTAGACATAAATGAATGTTCATAAAACCTTTTATCTGGGTAACATTTGTGTCCTTTGCTTCATTTTACAGAGCCCTAGAAATAAAATCATCAAACTATGTTGGGTGTGTTATCCACAATGCATTTCATGTATGGAGTAGAATGATTTTTAGTTCATTGGGAGCATCATAGGAAACTTTCAAAATTCTTCTGAGACTGTCTAGCATCTGGGTATTTTGAGTAGCAGTTTGTTGTACATATTTTCTTCTTCTTTAGGGCCATCACCTTTTTGCAAAATGTAAGGGAGTTAACTCTGTGTTGTTGTTCTACTATTACTTAGCAACTTCATTCTCTGAGTAGCTGTTGAAAGAACAGAAGTTTGTAAATTATACAAAACTGCACAGTGGATGCCATCCATGGCTTTTATCCCAGACACTGTCAAATAGTTTTCTATTTCCTGGTCAGGCCTTAAAAATTACTGTAAATTACAGAAGCATTAACATTTCTCAATTTAAGTGTATTGTTTCTTAATGAGTTCCCAAAACTCTAATTAAGAACACAGAAGCTCTTGTTGAATATGTTGGGGAAATAATTACTAACCAAAGAATAAATCACTTTAGTCTTAAATAGTTGGATTCATGTTTGACTACGTTGGGCAATTTATGATGTCGTTAGGCTATTTCTAATAATGACATATTTATAGCAGGAATCAAGAACAACTTTCAATTTCTATGTCCATTATCATCTACTGTTTATGGAGCATGATGTTGAGGAGGGTCCTTAGGCTCTAGTCTGGTTCAGTGAGGAGGTGCTGGGGATCAGATAGTCATTGCTATTGAGGTTATTGGGGGCACCGGGGGGGTGTGAGCGTAAATTTGTTATTCTTAATATGTACACACCCAGAACATTTTGTGTGAAGATTAAGTATGCAAACACATACACAAATCTCTTAGCATTTTGATAATGCTTCCTCTCAATTCTGAGTAAAATGATTACATTCTTCTCTTCCCTGTCCACTCTCAGGAGGCATAACATCTCCAGAAAGGATGGTCTGTTGCTTCAGTTCCCAACTTGTGAACACAACTGTATTTTTAAAAGCATAAACAGATATCTCCGAATGAAGTGTGACAGGAGTCAAACATGACAGTGTGAGTCTTGGATGAGTGTTTGGGTTCCATCTGCTTCACATTCAGGTCCTCAGGGTCAGAGGCACAGGGCAGAGCCTGGTGATGCCTCATGTCTCCCTTCTCAGTTTTCTCCTGGACTTGGCTGGGGAAGGATGGGAGATGTGGGAAAGTATTGTCAGCTGGCTCAGAATTCACACTGGTCTGCAGATCCTGATTGCAAAAGCAGCATGGGCAAAGGAGAGATGAGCCACATGGGAAGAGAGTGGGTGGGTCTGGATTTGAGACTCAGCAAGTTCACTCATGGTATGTTTTGGTGAGTTACTTAAGTGCATCAGTTTCCCATATGAAAAGCGAAATACTGAAGGCATGATAATTTGGAGGGATCTATGCAATGCTATTTAGACATAGTAAATGTTCCATATATATTGTTTATTATTATTATTATTATTAGTTAATATTCATCTGCATGTGGAGCAATAGGGGATAACTGTAAATATTCCTAAATTCTCCAGCTTCCTCCTTTAACTTCTGAACTCCTGCACATACTTCATAAAGGGTTTTTAAAATATCTTTTCCCTATGATCTTCTCTTAGCCTTTTCCTCTCTCTTCATTATTTCCGCCATTGATGCTTCCCCCCATTTTTTTTTCATGAATATCTTTTACTATTCTTTCTCCATTCTCTTCTCATACTTTCATATCAAAAAGTTGGAGTTATGAGAATTATTGAGAATGAACATAAGCACAAACAATTGGGAAACAGTAAATTTAGCAGTAAACTAACCTTAATTGATTAAATTGATGTAGTTATATTGGAGCAGAGCATGTGCTGAGGTATAAATATGAACTAAAAATGCTATTTAAGTACCCTTTTATCTTTACACATTACATCTCTAGAGATTAGTGATCATGGCACAAATACAGCTGAGAGTTCATACATTCATTAGTTCAGTCTTTGTGCAGAAGTTTCTAAGAGATATTTACAATACAATGTGCATCCAGTTCATTCTTGCTCCTCTTGAAGAGATAGTCAATAGAATATTTTGTGGCATGGATGATGAGAGAACAGTGATAAGTGACCTGACCTGGTAAAAAGTACAGAAAAGAGAAAGCTCTAGATAGTCTAGGAAACTATAGATAATTGTGCATAGCAGATCATGGGGAAAAATAATCAGAACTAAGATAGGATTGGGTCATTATACAGTATTCTGAATTATGCTCATTTCCTTCTGATGCCATACTAATCTTTCACTTTTTTTTTAATTAGTTAGGTCTGGATGTGTTAGTAGATAGACCCCAAAATGTCTTTGTCTTCTTAATGGAAATTTGTTTCTTGGTCAGTAACTGTCCTGGGTCAGTACCTTCCTTGATTTGACCCTTGACTTGTGAGACTCTGTTGTAAATACTCTCTTGACTCCCTGATTTTCAATTAGTCAGCTCCATGCCCTAGATAATTCCAGTTCTCCAACTACTCAAGTTCTAAACCCTCTTCTAGAGAAGAGGGATAGTTCATTCAAACTGCTATAAAAAAACAACTGAGTTATTTATAAACACCTTATTGTTTTGGAGACTGTAGTCCGAAGTCAAGGTGCTGACAAGTTCCATGACTAGTGAGGAACTGCTTTCTGATGTGTTGATGCGTTTGTGGGTTTGTGGTGATGTTGTACATCCCTTTGTTGTGTCCTCTCGCAGAGGAAGGGTGAGGGAACTCTTTAAAAAGAGCAGCAAATCCATTCATGTGGGTATCATTCTTCTGTGTAATCACCTTAAGTCCCCACTTCTAAATACAATGACACTGGGGATTGCTTTTCCACATATAAAGTTTTTTAGGGAAGGGGGTGCACAAACATTTACTTGCTAACAAATATTTTATACCATCTATGTCCCTTTACCTCATACCAATTTTTTTTTTTTTTACCATTTACTATTTCTCTATTTCTTTGGGAAGTTAGAGTAGGATGAGGTTTACTGTACTGCATCAACAGATTGATGATCTCTTTCTCTCTTCTCTCTACTCCCCCTGTCTTGCTAGCTCCAATAAAAGGTGAGCGAGCACCTTCCCTGGCTCCCATCTATAAATTCACTCCAGATTCCCTCACTCCACAGCATCACCTGACTTTCTCTTGAGTTTGATTATTCCCATCAATGTACAGATACACTGCAAATCATGCATCTTTAGAAACAAACCCCCTTTTTTGACTCTACTTACCACTGCAGTGACTGCTTTGTTTCTTGCTCTCCTCAGCACTAAACACAGTAATCACAGTTCCTCTTTGTCTCCCATTCTTATAACATGTCACCAGAGAGATTCTCCTGTTAAGACCACAAGTGACTACCAAATCTTTAAATGCATGGTCAGTCCTCAACCATTTCCTTCAACTTACTTTTAGAATTTGACTCAGTATATCATTTCTTCCTTTTTGAAAATTTTAGGCATCCATACTCCTGCAAACTATTCATTCCTGCTTCTCCGCTGATACATCTCAAATGTCTTTGCTGGTTCCTTGTCCTCTTCCTAGCTTTTAAATATTGGTGCACTCAGAGGCCCAAGATTTGGATCTCCCTTCATCTCTGCTCGTACTCTTCTCTTCCAGTCTTACCACTTCCGTACCAGTTCTACATGAGTGGTTCCAAAATTTCTCTATCTCAGATCTCTTTCTTGAACTCCAGTCTTGGAGACATACCTTCCAATCGACCTCTCCACATGGATGTCTTGTAAGTATGTCATAATCAGATGTCAAAGTCCAAACTCTTGGATTTTTCTTGAAACCCCCCTCCAATCTGCTCTTTCTACACTCGTCCCTATTCTCTAAGGTGCCCAGGCCAGAAACCTCGGAATCATCTTTCTTCACATCTGCATCTGATCAATTATCAAATCATATAGTTCATTTGTTGAAAATACATCTATGACTCATTTAATTCTTGCCACCTCTGCTATCCTCATCCAAATTACCACTATTTTTGGACCAAATCAAGGTAATATATACCTAGTTGGTGTCCTTGCTTCTACCTTTTGTTGTGCTATAATCTGCTCATTGTGTCCAAGGATTAAAAACCTAAGTAACCTAACTCCTTTGGTCACAAATCTCCAATGGCTTCTTGATGAAATCAGGAAAACACACAGTGTCCCAAGCATGCGCACAGGCGAGAGGCCTGCTGGGCTGATTCTAGCTCCCTCCAGCCACTCCTCTTCCTCCCCTCCTCTGCCTAACCCCAGCGGCCACCTTGACTCTCAGATACCTCAAGTAGTTCCTTTGAGTTTCTTTCTTTTTTAAAGTAACATTTCAACTTACACTGTGGAATCAACTTTTCCTGAGTAACAGATCACACAGGCTTTCTTTTCATTTCTGTTCTTCTTTTTTTTTTTTTTTTTTTGAGAAGAGCACCTGAAGGCCTCATGAAAAAGCTGTGAACTTGCCTTTCAGTAAAGTATTTCTTATAGGACTTTGCTCTCTGTATTTGTCCAGTTCCCATTTTCAATTTAGGGAAATACAACTTTTGAAAAACAAAAGTACAAAAAAAAAAAAAAAGTAAAGTGTGAAAGAAATACTTTTTCCTCTGAGGCTTTTAACTTGATCAAAAAGACCAGGAACCAGATGAAGCCATTTCCTGTATTATGTAAACTGTGTCTCAAGAAGAAATATGCCTGCACTGTACAGGAAAGTATGGCATTGTCTCTGGTGCCATTTGACTTTTCTTGTACTGTGAAGTAATTGATATATGCACGACATGCTAATCATTTGGGGAAGTGTTTTCAATTTTGCTCAGATAGGTATAGCATTCACATTTTATGATAATTTTCTGAGCTTAGGATATTTTAAGCTATTTGTTTATTTTGAGGGAAAAAATCTCCATTTAAAGAAAATCTTACTGTGGTTGAAAATTTTGAACTGTCCATGGTCTTTGTATAAACTTACCAAGATTTTCCCTTATTGTATCACAATAGCAAGCTTATTACTCATTTTCCTGACAATTTTTTTTTTCTTTTCATAGGCAAACTGGAAATTTACTTGTACTAACTGACATAAGTAGATGTACTTGCTATCAAACACACAAAGCTCTTGAATGTGCTAGGCACACCTCATACACTGATATTGTGATTATTTTTTTTAGAGTTATTGTGAAGAATAACTATAAAACATGATGTAACTGCCACTACCTCAGTATGTAACAAACAGTAACATGGTTGGCAGGAAATGTAATATCTTTTTCCATGGCTTTTGTGTTTGGAAATTACTCTATCTTTTCAATCAGATATCTCCCTTCATAATCTAATTTATCATTGAGTTGGTAATTTTGTTGTGTCTACTGCACGTAGGACCCTGGGATAGAAGCTGTAGGTCATATAAAGAAGCATCGACTCCAATCTTATGCTTAAGCAGCCTGAAATCCTTTGGGACAAAAGCTTTGAGAAACAAGATACAGCTACGTCTGCTGGAAAAGAAAGAATACGTTACTATCAGAGAAGAGAACAGGTCATCTTTTGTGTGCATGTGTGTGCGCATGCACATGTGCACAGACATGTCCATTGTGTGCACACGTCATTTACAACTAACTCTCAGGAGATTGTGCATCAGGTAGTGATTAGCTGGCTATGGAAAAAAAGATTGAAACAAATGCACAAGAATAATTATCAGTGCTTGTTTCTAAACAATGGCAACAACAAGCACATACCTCTACAACAAAATAAGTAACAAATACCCGCTTAAGAAATTCTCCAGGAAATCACTAAAATGGCATCACAATGACTTTCCAGAAGTAATGGAACTTTTTCAAAATGATGATGATAATTTTAAGGAAGAATTTGTTTGATGACACAATTTGCTATGAAAATATTAGATCAAAACATACTAAATTGCTATTCTGTAGAGCATAAAATGCTGGGTATCTGCATTTCATGTGCTCATCTGAAAATAAGTGATTGAGGGCAGGAACTGGGTTTCTTACTTTCAAAAAGAGTGCCTAGCAAGTGACTCCTCACACCAAGCACTCAGCCAGTGGAATGAATGTTGAATGTCTGTTCATATGCCATATGAAAAAATTGTTACTCTTTTCCTAAAAGAGAAAAATATTTTTAATCTTATAAAGGTATGGTTTATTGGAGAAAATAATTGCAAAATTGCCTATGACTTAGACTATTTTGTTCCTAGGCTATTATTATTATTTTTTTTTGAGACTATGTCTTGCTATTTTTGCCTGTGGAACCGCAGGCTCTCATTGCCCGGGGTACCACAGACTCAAGCAATCCCCAGCCTCAGCTTCCCAGGTAGCTGGGATCACAGGCGTGCGCCACCACGCCCAGCTAATTTTTTGGAACTAGGTCTTGCTATGGGCCTCAGGCGGGACTCGAACCACGATCCCTAGCCCTGGCTGCTTCATAGGCTGAAGCTTACAGGCACGAGCCACCATGCCCGGCTGTTCTTAGGTTATTTTTAGTATCTACAGAAGGTTACAAGTACTAGAAATATTATTAAGTTTTTTATTTTAAATAATTTATTTATATATACGTATATTTCACATCACTATAATCCCCAGGGGTCACCCACCACCTCCCCTCCCTGGCTGCTCCAGCTGGTTCCCCCCTTCCCCCTGCCATTTGTATATTTTCATTTGGTTGTCCATATATTAGTGAAGCCATTTGGTTTCTGTCTTTTTCTTTCTGACTTGTTTCTGCTAATATGATTTCTTTTAGGTACACCCATGTTATCATAAAATCATCAAATTTGTCATTTTTGATTGATGAGTAATAATCCATTGTGTAGATATATCACATCTTTTTCATCCATTCATCTGTTTTGGGACATTTGGGTTGTTTCCATGTCCTTGCAATTATAAATAGTGCTGTAGTAAACATCCAAGCACGTGTGTCCTTTTGTACCCATGTTGAGGTCTCCTTTGAATAGATTCCCAGAATAGCGATTGCTAGGTCAAATGGTAGTTCCATTTTCACTAGTTTGAGGGTCTTCCACACTGCTTCCCATAGTTGCTGGACCAGTTTACATTCCCACCAGGAGTGTAAGAGTGTTCCTTTCTCTCCACATCCATGCCAGCACTTGCTGTTGCTCGTTTTCTTGATGCAGGCCATTCTTACTGGTGTAAGGTGGTATCTCATTGTGGTTTTAATTTACATTTCCCAGATTGCTAATGATGTTGAGCAATTTTTCTTGTGCCTGTTGACAATTTGTATTTCCTCTTTGGAGAAGTGTCTCTTTAGTTCTTTTCCCCATTTTTTGATTGGGCTTCTTGTTTTGTTTTTGTTCAGTTGTTTGAGTTCCTTGTGGATCTTCATTATTAAACCCTTATCACTCTTGTGGAGGACAAAATTTTTTCCCCATTCAGTTGGCTTCTTTTTGTTTTTTCTGTTGTCTCTTTTGCTGTACAGAAGATTTTTAACTTGATGTAGTCCCATCTGTTTGTATTTTCCTTCATTTTTTTGCCATCTGTAAACGTGACTAGGAAGGGACTTCTGAATCATAATTCATGGAGGGTTTCGCTTAGGGTTTCCTCTATGTATTTTATGGTTTTATTAAATTTTTAATCAATGTCAAAGGGAAAAAGGTCTGAGGTCTCCCAACCGGGAAACAAGACCAAATTTCTTGATCCTGAGGTTGTGCTTTATCCTTTATATCATGATGCCCCAACAAAATTTTAGATGTCCATATCACCCCAAATTGTGGAACCAATGACTATTTGTGTCAAGGACAATATTTGAGGCAGATATTAAAGTAAGACTAATTCTTGTATTTGTAGTGAAAAGTCCTAAGAATTCGAATAATAAAGAAAAAAATTGTCACTCTATATCTTATAGCTTTCCGTTCCCTAGATTGCATGTGTAGCTGCCATTGATACCCAGATAAAGACAGTTTTTAGAAGCTGGGGTGAGAAAAGAAATGAGAGTATGATAATACCAGGGGTTTTTAACTCATTGTTAATGACTCAATATATTTAAATGTTTTATTAAATATTCTGATCTTTTTGAAAATACTGAAGTATAAATGCAATACAATTCCAAAATTACATCTTTTTTATAGAGGTAATATTGGTTTACAACTCTGTATATGATTTAGGGATATAACTTCATGCCTTTTCAGACATATGCTACCACGCCACACCCATCACCAGATCACCAATAATCCTCCACCCTGGTACATTGGGTTCTCTTCCTGATTGTTCCATTTTTATTTGGGCTTTCTAGATTGCTGTAACATTTTTGTAATTAGATTTGCATATGTCACGTAAGCCATTTAACTTTTCATTGAAAGAATGTACCTTGTTTACGATAGTACTAGGCAGAATTCCTTTTCCATATATATATATATATATATTTTTTTAAGTCTTGCACGATTGTAGAGTACTGTTTCATGGGAATTCCTTTAGTAGTATTCATTGAGTGTGAGCAAAAAATATTATTCTTGGCTTTTGTCCTGATTAACCCAGACATTTTAATGTGTGTTATGATGAGTTATTTGATGGATAGTCACCTGTACCCTGTGATCAACTAAAACTTGGCCCCTTGAGTTAAACCTTAGTGGCTGAATGTCATAATTTTCCATCTTTTGTTTGATTAATACTTCCTTTTGAGATCTGGAAGGGAAATGTCTGGAAGTGTCTTTCGATGTACAGCCGCACTCAGGATGAGAAGGAAGACATGTCTTTTATGGGCAGAGAATTCACAAAGTTGATCATAACAAGCTCATTCAGGACAAAGCATTAGCCACCTCCCTTTTTCAAAAGGGAAGAAGAAATAAACACTTCACTCGCACTCAGAAGTGTTTTTTCCTAATATTTTCTTGACTTGAATTGTTGATTTAGACTAAAAAGTATTAGCACATGCAGGAGTATATGTAAGGGAAAATATGTAAGGGAAAGTAGTAAGTGACAAAGGATTTTAATTACAATGCATGGTCATATACAGTAGCTTTAGCTTTATAAGTGTATTGTTATAAGATGTTATATAAAAATATGTCCTTATTTGCCCCTTATATTTGAAGAGCAGATGGAATATTTGTATCCCTAGAGAAGTTTTGCATACAAAGCCATCACATTCTTCAACACAAAGGCTTTTTTTTCTTTTAAGAAACCTAGCTCCTCAGTTTTCATGGAGAGCCAAGAGGCTCCTTTTATCTCTCAATTTGTATAGTATGTTTCATGTTTCTGTAAGGCTAAATACTCAGGAACTATAAAGTTCCAATGTCTATATAGATAGATAGTATTAATTTATTTGATTTCATATTCATTGAGCCCCTAAATCATGATTTCCCCCTTCCCCACACTCCACTTTAAATGTGATATGGTATATGCCACCTGCAGGAGGGTCAAATAAATAGATCCAGCTCTTGTTCTCCTGAAGTTTATCAGCTAGTGAACAAGAGAGTGAAGGAGCATAAACAAACTGACACATAGTCATAACTTCAATTTGCTAAATAAGTAGTGGAGGAGGAGAGCCCACTTTTCACTTTTAGAGAAGTGTTGATTCTCTATTTCATCAAGGAAGAATCCAGGTGAGCAGGGAGGAGGAGTGTTGCAGCTCAGGTAAGTCATGTGGTAACTACCTGAGGCGGCAAAGAATTTTGTTAATTCCTGAAACCAAAGAGGCCAGGGAAGTAGAGCCTGATGAGGGGGGAGGAGCACGAAGTAAAGTGAAAGTGCAGAAGTAGTTGGGTGGACTGGGTCAGGCAGGATGTAAGCCTCTGATTAAAATTGCTCTGAAGTTGGGAGTCTTGAGGCAGTGGGGTCTTTGCAGGGTGGAGAGGATAGGTAGATTGGCAAAAAGGCAAAGAGTTTTACATTGTTCAGGTTTTTTTTATATTCCTCATTGACTTAGAATTTTTTTGAATGTGTTGCCTCTTCATAGTTATATACCTAAACCATCCTAATAGGAAGCCTTTTGCAGTTTAAAATAAAGATGCATCTAAGCATTATTCTACTTTTAAAATATTACTTTGACATCTGTCTGGAGAAAAGACTGTGTGGGGCAAAGCGAGGAATGAAGGATTGTCATATGCTTTAGGAACATGATAATGTGGTTGGAACTGGAGAAATGGCAGTGGATTGCTTTGAAAAGGGGCTTAAGGTTTACTTGAGAGAGAGGAAGAACAACTAAGAATTATCAATAAGATATTAGGGGACAGGGAGAAGGAAGGAAAGTAAGTATTGTTGAGAGTGGAACTGTGCATGTCTCATAGTTGAGAATAATGGAAGAGAAAATAAATGGGAAAGAATCAATCAGAAATTCTGTTTTAGGTGTGGTGAGCTGAGTATGGCTGTGATATCCCTGTGATAGACTATTCAGATAGTTGGATATGTGAGCAGGCATTGAAGGAAGAGGTCTGGGTTAGAGATATGTGTTTGGGAATCATTAACTTCCATGAGATAGTTGAAGCTTCCATAGTTGATGGGACCCCCAGAAGGTGAGAAGAAGTGGCAAAGGACTGGGTTGTTAAGGAATGCAGATGTGTAACCAGAGGAGCAAGAAGAACATGCAGACAAGGAAGAATCCCAGAAGCAAAGACTATTTCAGGAAGGTTGAGGATCCAGGTGACTTTAGTTTTAATCTAGATTCTGCCACTTCTTGTTTCTATTTTAGATAGAAAGATCTTGGAATTTTTTTCATCTTTCATCTAAAGTGGTAGTGATGTGTTTTGTCTATCATGTAGAATATCAATCAAATTAAAGTTTTCACATTATCAATAGTACTTATTCTTCTTTGAAATTTTTGTACTTGTGATATACCTTTCTACTCTATTATGCAAAGACAGATGACAGCATCATATTTCCTAGACAGTGTTCAACTTAAAAAACGTGTGCATTAGTTACAAAAAGGAAATTGAAGTTAGAATTAGGTTACCAAATCATACTGAATTATTATATTTATTGCAGAAGGTATGTTTATAAAAGAAACTTCTTTAACCAGATGCAGTACATTATTTAAAATCAAAATACTTTTTAAATATTATCTTTGTTAACATCTAAGTAAAGAGACATTCCCAATAACTATGGTTGTTATGGGGTTAAAATGCTGAGTTAAAGTAAGTCAGTAGGAAGGGGAAAATAAAAAAAAAAAAACCTTTACACACTGTTAAAGCAAGAACAAAGAGGCCATGGAAAGCACCAGGTGTGACATGGAAAAGATAAGGAACAAACTCTTCTGTGTACATATCACTCTGAGATTATTTAATGACTCAAAAGATGACCTCCACCGAAAGGTGTGGCATGAAAGTGAGCATGAAACAGAACACTAATCATATATTTCAGCAACTCTGATTTCCAGTGGGCTGGGCTTTGGCGCTGACAGTGAACGTGTCCATTGTAAGACAGGTTTATTTCTTGCATAAGTTTGCCATTATCCTGGAAGCCCTGGTTACTGGCAAGGCGCTATTTGCCTGTTGCCCACATTTTCATACATTTTATATCTTTCTCTCTCTTCCTCCCTCCTCTCTGCTGTGGAGCTCAGCTATCTGGTCTCAGAAGTCTGAAGTACACTGGGCTTTCTTGTATTGTTAGTTTTTGTTTCATTCCCCCTCGGATCATAAGCATTTGTTAGTCCTTGACCTGTAATTAAGAAGCAAGTTCTAATTTTCCTTTGCTTTTGAGATGATTTTTTTGCACCTACCTTTTCCACCTCCTTATATCATAAGATGAAAGCATCAAGTGAGCTCAAGTAATATAATAAAATCTGGAATTAATTATCTACACTGAAGATGATTATATTATGAATTAAGTAGCTCCTCAGAGCACACAGTAATTACCACAATAAATAAACATATAAAAATGCAATTTTCAAGGGGTTTAATTTTCAAAAGAGCCTTCACTAATTCTATTAATATTTATTGACTCTTATATATAACTATTCTATCTAACCTCATTCATTCTGATTAGAAATGTCTTTCCTTTCACAGTAATGTAAATTTACTGATGGCAGAATAGAGAAATCTTTAACTCCCTGCTATGGTATCTCATTGTAATAAACATTTATTGAACATCAGCTAGGAATCTAGCAAGTGCCTGGTACATAGGAAGGACTCTGTACAAACTTCAGGAGAGAGATATCTATTCCTGAAAACTAACTCCAAGTAACATTTTAATAACCAAAAATAATCAACACACAAAGATATAAGATTAAGAAAAAGAGACACTGAAATTTTGTTTGTAACCAGTCAAATCAGTAAGAACTTCTTTAGCTATTTAATTTTTTTTTCATTTACATCATGCTAACAAAATATATACTTTGTTATCTAAATTTTTAGGACATTGAGTTATTAGGACATTAGAACTGAAATGTTCTATTCAAGGTTGCTTCAAGAATGCTCCACTTTATACTCATAATATGTATGGTTAGAAGTATAAGGAAAGTATTTTGACTTGTGAGTAACCCAGCAAATTTTATCAGCATTAATTCCCACAAGTTATATTCAACTCACATTTTCATACATTTTGTGCTTATCAGTTGTTCCACCCAGAAGAATCGATTGCAAGAACAGACGCTTAGGAGACACACTTTTTAAAATAAGATGTGCTGATTTGGCGGTTTTGTGCTTATATGAAGAAAAGACTAAGAAGTTAACACTAACTATAATATTTTATATTAAATTCCTACTGAATGGGGGAAGCATAAAGATGTATGGAAATAACATGGGAAATTATTTTTAAACCTCAAGGCTGTCACTGAACGCACAACTGGATTGAGCATTACAAATATTTGCTGAGCCAAATATTATGCTGATTATTTGATTTAGTTGATTCATGGGGGTGGGACAACTGGAAAATTCCTCCAAAACTTATCTCTTGTGCATAAAGGATGATGAAATTGCTGCCATTGAGCAAATGAAAGCAGCCTCATTGCTTTATAGTCACTTGGGCTTATCATTCATATTTTTTGAAAGCAACTATATTTCCTACAACTGTTCAGAGCTGTGATGGTGCTGTCTGAAAAACTGGCAGTGTCTGTGTCTGATTTTGTTGTTTATAAGCACATGTATGTTTTTTCCTGAGAGTGGACGACATGTCTGTTTGGAATTTAGTCACTCTAGCAAAAAAAAAAAAAAAAAAAAAAGTGGAGAAAAGGAAAAACAATCAAACCAATCAACGAAATCATTTAGCAGATCTGGGACATTGAAATAAAATGGCGGGGAGGTGCAGAAAGCTACAACCATTGGATTTATGATATTGGAAACAGATCATGATTTATTGATGACTTCAAATAAATCAAGGCATTAGGTAAAATCAAAATTATAGACTCACAATCTGTGGACTGTTTCTGGCAGATATAGTGCAAGGAAGACAACAACACACACAGAAAATGAGTTTGAACAGCTTAAGAGGGCCATGGGTTTTCAATTTCAATTTCACAGAGACATCACTACTCACTATTAATTACACCTGACTCTTCACATTTTAAAGCTGTCCTGAAGTCCCAGGGATAGCAACACTGGTAATGTGAATCCCACCCCTACAATTCTAGGCCAGGCAAAGTGTTTGCACACAGTAAACACAGGCTGAGTAAATGAGTGACAAACCACAGTGGGAGACAGATATACAGATACGGAGATGGTCTCTCATCTACATCTCAGTTGTCAATATCTCTCCTCTATCCCCATCTATTACAGTTGCCTTAGCCACTTATTCCAGGAGTGCAATTGTCTGAAAATGCTGTCAAGTGTGTTGCTGTATGAGGAGGAACATACAGTTGGAACATTTTTCTGCATGTGTATATGCTGGGAGTAGGGGAGATGAGCCTTTTGATGATACCACAGATTATCAGCATGGGATTTTTTTTAAAGATTTAGGAGACAGTTTCTTTATTTCCAATCTTTCTCCTAAAAATTCAAAGACCTCTTGTACTCACAAGTATCCAGTTATCCAAGTGTTCAATTTAGTTTTCTATTTAACTTCTTTCTTCTCATGATTTTCATAAAGACATGTTTTTAAATGAACTGATTAGTAATATAAATCACTCAGTTGTGTTTTTTTTAATTAACATTTCTTTACACATTATATGTTTCGATGTTCATTTTCAAGTGTCAACCTATGTATTTACTACATTAAGTTCTTGTCTAAAAGTTCAGTCCTATTCCTCACCATACAATTAGAACTTCTCATGCAGTTTACCCACACATTTCCCTTTTCTCTTTGATAACTACTACTAGTTGGACTTACTATCTAATAGTTTATTTTTGTTTCATTTAGTTCATCTTTATGTTCTCTGTGTACCACACATGAGCGAAATACAGTGTCTACTCTCTCTGCCTTATTTCACTATCACAATTCCTTCTAGGTTCATCCATGTTGCAAATGGCAGGATTTCATCTTTTTTTAAATAGTCGATTAGTACTTAATTTTTAATTGTATCACATCTTTTTTATCCATTTATTAATTGATGGAAGCTTAGATTTTTGCTACTCTTCAATAATGTAAATAGTGTTTCAATAAACTTGAGGGTGAATATAACTTTATATCGCATTTTGTATACTTTGTGTAACTAATCACAAATGGGATAACTGATGCATATGGAATTTCTTTATTAAGTTTTTTTTAAACAAGCTCCATACTCTTTCCATATATACTGTACCAATTTACACTTCCAGCAATAGAATACCAGTATCCCCTTCTCTCCATAACCTTTCCAACATTTGTTCTTTCTTGGTTTTTTTGGTTAGCAGTCATTCTAACTGGTGTGAGATGACATCTCATTGTTGGTTTTGATTTGCATTTCTATAATAATGATAATAGTAATAATAGATGATGAACATTGTTATGTACTCATTGACAATAACAATGTTGTTTTTCTTTATGACTTTTTCAGGTGATCATTGCTTAATAAGGGATAGCATTTGTGAGAGTATTTGAGTATATGCCACTTTTCTTCAAATAAGAATCAATAAAGATGTGAAAGTAATCTGAAGGAGGCCCCATCCTTGAGTTCAGGTCTGGGTTCTGCTTAAGATAATTTAAAAAAAGACTTTCAGGTCAGTACAATAGAATCTTGGTTGTTTCTAAAAGATTACATTAAAATATTCATATTCTTCAATAGCTTTCCATTTAAAAAAAAGTGAAGTTCATTCTTCAATAAATATTTACAAAGTACACACAATATGTTAATTATATGAATCCACTACATTTCTTTTCCTTTCAGTTTAACAAAAATGACAAAAGAAAACATTTAAAACAAATAGGATCAGGCTCTTGAAACAAAACCCACAATTTTCCCAGCAGTAGGTGTAGCTACCAGAGCAGTTCTAGTTCCTTTGCTTTGACTTGAGCTTGAATTGGCAGCCTGTTAAGGACCCAAACTTGGAGCCCTGATTCTCTTCTGTTATCTAACACTGGACTGTTACATTTCAAGCAGAGCTTGATGTGTGGGGGTTTTTTTTTTTTTCTTTCTTTTCTTTACCCTGGTTTGAAGTCACAGATACAGAGTCTACATGTTCAAGTTCAACTAGTACTACCTGAGTGATTGGTACCTATTTAGCTCTGATGCTGATTAAAAAGACAAAATAGTCTCTAACTCCCTCCATAGTTTACATCATAGAAGAATATTTTACAGTCTTTCCTGAGATTCAGGCAGGCATATATTCACTAAAAACCCTGTCTAACATTTCCTAGACTAACCACATTCTTCTAAACATCATCTGGGTATTTAAACAAGCTCCAGTGATGTCTGTTCTAAGTCCCCTTTCCTTCTAGTTGATTCCATCATATCGATTTATATTTGAGGGAAACTGACATAAAAAGATCCTGTGTTTGGGGTTTGTAAGTTTCCTAGAGATGTTAGGCTATAAATGAAGGATTAGTTCATAATTTTAACCTTCGTATTATTCTTAGTAATACAAATCCTGTACACATACTCTCTTTGATTAAAGTGAGTGAAAACTGTCATCAAAGTTAGTGTATCTTTTAAATATCAGAAATATCTTACCTCTTGGTAATTATGTTATATTGATTTTCCTAGAGTAATGGAGAAGAGTTTAATTTTGTTTAAAATATGAATAATGTTCACACCTGCAAGCCATTATTCTGTCTGCTTAAATTTCAGGGTCTCTTTCACATCATCTTACATTTCATTGCTTTGTTTGAGGATGGTGCTGAAAAAGTAAAATCGTAAGACGTGCCACTATTGTTGATTCTAAGTGAAAAGCCATAGGCTATCAACACTGCTAGTGCTTATTTTCTGTATTATGATAGAAAAAGAAAAGACATGTTTTTTCCCAACTTTCCCTAGGGTTGGATCGGGTGGCATCTTGTTTCAAGTGATATGAATCATGCCTTTCTTCAAACCAGAGCCCTGTATTTCTGTAATCACTTTATAAATTTAAGAGGGAGTGGAAAATATTTGATAATAATAAAAAAAAAAAGCTGTTCATATTGGATATAATCTAGTCTGACACTCACCTTATGTGGTTGTTACAGTTTTCTAAAATAATTGCTACACTGTGTAGGATGATGATGATATGTGTTATTATCTTATGGAATCATACTGATGTTTAATTGATTCCACATTAACCAACATGACAACATGTTGAACAGGAGTGCTGATTAAGATTTGTATATTGAGCCTACAGAGATAGCATCGAGATGATATTAAGAAAGATTTCTTCAGGTTAGTTTGTTAGCTAGCAACAGTATGAGAAGCAGAAGTAAAGTTGCATGTTTTAGTGAATGAGGTCATGTCAAAGCATGACAAAGTGGTGGAATAGGTATAAAAACTAATAGAATGCCACACTCTAGTATAGTATGGTGACCTGCTGGAGGGGAGTAATGGTTTGCTCTATTGTACTTTCTTTTATTTAGAGCTTGTTTAGATTGCTGTTTTCATTTTGAAGTACTATATTTAAAGGGATACATTAATGGACTGGACAGTTTCTAAATAAAGGGCACAAAGATGGTAAGAGGTGAAGTGAATATAACCATCGGTTGAAGAATCTAATGATATTTTGAGAAGTGAAGGCTTAGAAGGAACATGAGTATTAGCTTCCAAAAGTTAAAGGGCTGCCAGGTGATTAGAATAATGCATTATTACAAAAGTTGATATAGGATTAGTTAAAATTGTGACTTTAAAATTTTAATGGGACCCAGAACATTTGAAACATTAAACCTAGTTTTGACTCAGCTGGGTTAACTAAAAAAGTTGTGAGGTAGTTTAACCAAAGATAATTAAATAGATGCTGCAAGACCATTTGTTTTTCTGTTTAAATGACTTATATTAGAGGAAGTTACCTACGATTGATTCTAGGCTTCTTTTAACATGGCGTGTAAGTTTTGACTATTTGATAGCAATTATAGTTCATTTTCTTATTATGAAAGCAGAAACTCAGTGTTTAGTGGTTTTCTTTTTCTTTCTTAACAGAGCCAAATCTATGATTACAGCAGTGGACTGCACTTCTCTTGAACAAAGGTTATGACTTCATGGTAATAGGTTGAGGGCCAAGAGATAACAATCTTATGGGGACATAAATCTGAAACACTCTGCGAAAATATTGAAAAATATTATCAGAGTGCATTCAGTTAGGGCTCCCATCTGAAGGAGAGCACAAACAATGGGTCCCTTAATCTTCACAAAACTGTTATGGGGCACTCCCAGCTAGCCTGGGGATGGGGAGAGGAAGCGTGGGATGGAGAGGAAAGCAAAATAATGTGGAAGGAATCAAGAAGCAACAAGTTTGGGACATTTGAAGTTCACATTCATTTTCATGTTGAAGGCTGTTGCGATTTTTCCTGTTTTAAGGAAAAAATGATGTGATTTGATTTATTTTTGCATGTGATTTTAGTGGGGTTGGGTAGGCAGAAGAGGTCAGATGTGTTTGCATTCGTTATGGAGCATCATTATGTAGCGAATGCTAATGAATGCACAATATGCCTAAAAGTATGGGAGTCACAAGTGTCATGGTGGCGTATTGGAGTGGGGATGTTGACCAGCAACTCCTGCACAGAAAAGTCTCTGGGGTTCAGAGTGGTGATTCAGGAGGATTCTGATGTGTTCTCTAATCTGACTGGGGTGGACAATACTTTGAAAGATCTTAAATTTGTCCAAGATCTCACAGGGGTCATACAAGCCCAAGTCCAGTAAATTGATCTTTTGCTTCACGTCTAATTCTTCACTCAACTCTGTTTCAAGGACATTTTGATCCTCATGGAACCACATGAGGAAGAGAAAGCAACCTCAGCCTAGGTGGGGCGCGGACTCCTGAGCAAACCCAGTGTGGATGTTTGCTAGGCTGGCAGCCAGGGTCCTGACTCTTTGTTTCAGTCTGAGTGCAGGTTTATAGTCCCCTCACACTGGGCTGACTACTCTTTAAGCCATCACTGAGCTGTCTGCAAAAACAGGCCTCTCCAATCTGGTGTCTTGGGTCCTGATCCTTGAGTAATGATTCTAGGAGGAAAGTGTCTCTGAGGCAATTCCTTTTGAGAACTGAGAGTCTAGAATGGTTCTATTTATTAAAAACTACCCAAAAGCAATTTTCCTTTCAACTGTCATTCTTGAATCTTGGCTTGTTAAATATTCATGCAAGCTGCAGAGATTTCAGATTGAAGATATATAAGATGAGTAATTCCCAGGATCTTACATCTATGGTGGTATTTTGGACTCATTTCTAAGTTTCCCTTGTAATAGTTTAAAATCCCTTTGCAAAGTCTGTATTGCTTTCATTTACTGAAAGTGAACAATGTTGAGGCAGGGCCCAAAGGACATTAAAACCCTGCTGTAGTTCACTTCCCGAAACTGTGGATTTGGTTCAGGAGAAATCGCTTCCCTGTGTGTGTAGAGAAAGTATAGTCTTTCCTTCTCAACACAGCTGCAATGCCTCTACTGCAGTGTCTTTGAAGTGTTCTTATTTCGATTGAATTTTATTCTTAAAGATGGAATCTATATGAAATATTCATAGTGTCTTCAAATTATTATAAAATGTTAATGAATCAAATGTAATATTTGATTTTAGTTAAATACTAACATAATTGCATTAAATTAAATAGTAAAATGATGCTAATGGGACATAGAAAGAAATGTTTCATATTGGTTTTCATATGCTAACATTTAAAATTACATATATTTGAGAAAGCATTTTGATACCTATTTCCACCTCTTTATGTTCTTTATAAAGTAGGTGGAATCTGAATACAGACACAGGTCAAACTCATTTAAGTGAAAGACTGTTTTATAACATATGGATTTTTCCAAGAAGGAAATTGGTCCTTTTCCCACCCTCTAAATTGCTCTTTATTAAGAGGTGTTTGTTCAGTTTTATTTCTCTCATCTCTGTGTGATAACATCACTGTGGATAGTGTATAGTCAGACTTTATGGGTGATATTGCCACAGAGGAATGGTTTAGAAGTGAATGAGTTACTCTAGCATATTAGGCTCATCTTACTCTACTTCAGCTTGTGGTTTCAAATTAGAAGGAATTGGAACCAAATTTGTTTCAAGCATTTGTGATGTGTCCTTCACATTTTGGTTAAACCCTTCCCAGCATTTGAGCATTTGCTATGAGGAAGAATTCCCATGACCACACAACAACTTTGTAGTTGTCTGACTTTGTTTTTTCTGAAGTATTCTTTCCTCTTAAGCTAGTCAGTCAAGCTTGCCGTGAAAGTTAACACAGAGATGTCAGAAACTGATTTTTTTTTTGAGAAGTAAAAGCATCAATAGCATTTGAGTTGTAAAAGAGACACCTCAAGATGAACTAGGAAGTAAGTTTCCAACCCATCTTAGTGCTTTTGCTTCTGTTAAAAAATATCAGTTGTAATAAACCAAAGTAAAACAACTTTAGATGGTCAATAGGGTTTTTAATAGGAAAGATTTCCTCTGACGTGTTAATCAATGTCAAAGCAATAACATAAAAAGACATTACCAGTTTAATGATTGACAGAATAAGAAAAACACAAGGGCTTTTGTCAGATAAATGACTACTGTTTGGTGTTCCTTTACCTTAGCAGTATCAAAAATGATCTCAAGATAGGTAATAATAGCCTAGGACAGCCAATTATAATGTAGCCTGTTATATAATAACAAAAGAAGTATACCTCCTTTCTCCCTTGGTAACTTTGACTTTCCTTCAGCAGTTTTGTTTTTTGTTTCGGTGGTTTGTGGAACCTTTCTGAAGTATTGAAATAAAGTTTTGTGTGGCTGGCATTGTGTGTCTCTAGTGTGCGTGTATAGCTGGAGAAAATGTAAACATTTCACTGAGTTGCCAGAAGAGCACAGCTGTTGGTATTTTGTTTCATACAGATGATGCCGTGACATAATTCCACAAGATCAGTTGACAACAGTTAACTCCAACAGTTGCAGAAAAATGGCCAATAGATGAGTTTTGTGTAGAGCCATGGTTTAGACCCCCTTGAATGTCCAGTCTTTGCTCTAACATGCTAGTAGTATGGCGAAAGCATCAGGTAGCTAGAGGTGGACTTTGCTTGCAAACTCTGCCAATTTGGTTAATTGATTTTTGCCCAGAATGTGATGTGCCCACTGGTGATCTTGAAAGAACTTGAATGGATCTAATCTTGCTGCAAATCCACATCTGATACAAAGTCCTTGTGACTTCTTAAAGAGCATGTTTATTGTCCTTGTTAGCTACCATCAGAGGTAAACGTGGTTCTCTGGCTTGTGCTAGGATTCTTTCTCTGAGTTCTCACTCTTACTCTCTTCTCTGAAGAACTGAGGCTGTTGGAGGTTACCCTGGTCTTTCCTGTTGATTCCCTAGTGTCCTGGTCACCAGCTTTACTTGGGATGATCACTGTGTCCAAGGGGGCTGTGACTCTCAAGTCACATAGCCAGAGGGGAGGGCCGAAAGACACCACCTGTTGCTGCGGTGGGATCTTTGCGGGTCTGGACAGAGAAACAACTGAGAATGACTGAGCTCAATTTTCATATCCGCCTTCACTCTCCATGTGCTTGGCTTACTGGAATCTATTCCTAAGTGCTGCAGGTATATTATCTGATCAAAGTATTGTCAAGTCAGACCAGGTCAGGTTAGTGTGGTTAAAGTGGACAAACTGATATCATGAATTATTGTTATGTGAGAGCTGGAAGGTCTGTAAAAGAAAAAAAAATTCTCTTTCTCCAATCCTTCACGATATACTTGTGGTTAAAATCGTACTTGTTTTCTATTCTTTTTGTGCATTCATTTATACAGGGTCTGTGAGGAACTCTTTGTTTTTCTGGCTTTGTTTTGTTTTGTTCTAGTGGAGGTGAATTGTCCCACATAGAATGTATTCTGGAACAGGTATTTATATTGAGTCCAAGAAGGGAAAAATGAACTTTTTTCTCAAGTATTTGAAGATAATGCTGATGTTCAAACATTAAAATGGAAAGAATTCATTTTACTTTAACACGATGTTGGATTTTAGGAAAAATGAAAATATTTTTCTATAGATAATGTGGGATCATTACAACAGAGTTATTCTGTTATGGAATCTTAACTTTCAATACTATCACATTGGATCTTAAAAGTGATATTGTACTTTTTAAATGCATTTCATCATAACTATACTTAACCCTCTGAGACATTTCTGATACATATTTTCAGTAGAAGTTTAGTAAATTCAACTTAATCCTCCAGCTAAAATTTAGGTACGTTGACATTTGGGTATGCTGCCACCAGGTGGTGGCAAATCCTATGAGTCATGTGTTATTGTAATTTAAAGGTTATTTTCTTACCCTTTTAAATAAAAGTAATAAAGATTTCTCTTAAACAATGTCGTAGTTGGATGACCAATATATAAAAGAGATATAAGCTAGCTAAGTTACCATCATGAAGGGAGTTTCAGAACGCATTGTCCGTGCCAATTTCTTTTCTCTGATGATGTCTGAGGAATGGCAATGGTAATGTACATATTTTATCTGGCATTAAGTTATGAAGCTTTTTTTAAATTTAAAAATAAGTTATTAAAATCATCCTCATCTCCAAAAGGGTAGAATTGAGAGGTATATTTCAGAATTGGTGCAGAAGAAAAGGGGGTGTTTATGACTCAGGATCCAAGATGGTTTGATGAGAGGAATAGACATGATGAGCTAGAGCATAAATATAAACCACATCACTAAAAGCCCTGTCCAAACAGCTCTAACTGCTTTGAGATCCAATAATTAGAACAACAAGGCGTAAGAGGAAGAGTATGATTCTTCTGAGAGTCAATGATTGACTAGCTTCTTCAGAATTTTATGTTTAACATTGTCCAATTAAATCCCAAGCCAGCGCTGGGATTCTAAGTGAGAAGTCACTGTCGTCCAGACTGTCATGGGCTAGGCTGTCTTCATTCTGTTTCTCTGGTATTTTCTGTCCCTTGTGACGAGAGGAGACAGTCACAGAATAAACAACATAACCGCCTGTTTGCTCCTCCTAGGGATAGCTTTCTCCAGACTACAAATGCTCTCAGGCCATATTTTGACTGATATTTTTGCTTTGTCGGTGTCTTTACATCAATGTTTCCCTCTCTAGCTAACTTTGCTCTGTAAACAACTACCTGTAGAAACTTCGGGCTCTTCCAGAAACTATTTTTATAAAAGTATTTTTTCCTTAAAATATCTCTAAATATATGTTCGAATGCAAGCTTTAAACAGACTAGATAACTGTCCTGCAATGGAGGACCAAGATCACAGAAAATTGAATGGGGAGAAAAAATTCGCCAGTCAACCTAAACTACAGGAAGCAATAATAATTAGCCCATAAAACAACTAAAGTTTCTTAACATAGTTCATCTGAGATGTGCATTATATGTATACAGCTAGAATCAGTGATGGTTTTTCAGCTGACATGATTGACCAAGTTTGGGAAAAAGAAAGGTTGGCTAATTAAGTAGAATGATAGGAAGTGCAAATAGTCTTCACCTTCTCTGGCTGAGGTTTTCATCTGAGGACTACCATGGGTTGATCAATGACTGTCACCTATTAGCTGGGGCCAGATACTATAGATTGACTGGTAGTCCTAAGAATGTCTTTTCATTGAGTCAAGAAACATGAATTGAGGACCTATGATGTCCTAGGTTCTGTTCTGGAATCTCAACAAATTCCCTGTCCTTCCTGTAAGATAAGATAATAAATACAAAAATGAACTAATATAAATGTTTAGTAAGGATAACTGCCATATAGATTAAATGAAGATGAGTAAATCAAAATGAAGATGAGTAAAAAGGTAGAGTAAAAGAGAAGAACGGCATACAGATGGGTCCTCAAGAGATAGAGTGGGCACAGCCTCTTTCCAGAAACCTGAAGACTATGACAGAATGAGCCGTAGAAAGCTGTCAGAAAAGCTTTCCAGGATATGGGGCAAGTAGTAAGGACAAAGAGGTCAAAGAGGGAAGAAGTGTGTTGGTCAAAGGACTGGAAGACCATTGCCTCCAGGCAGATGAATGCAGGCAGAGACTGGAGAGGTTGAATCTCAATGACCATGGTGAAGGGTTTAGATTGAGTGTGATGGGAGGCCAGGGAATGACCACAACTGTCATGGAATAGACTGTGGGGAAAGCATGGAAGCATGGGAACTAGATAGGTGTCTACCGTGGAGGTTCAGGAGGGCAATGATGGTTTGTACTAGCAAGCACTGCTCAGAGACATCCCTTCCTTATGAATCCTTGTATATCTGACATGTATTCTAACCAGTTCCTCTTGGGACAGATATTTTTAAAATATGCATTAGCAACCTGGTTAGTAGTTGCAGAGGTACCTACTGTTGGTTGTAAGTTGACCTGAAATGGAGGTCTTGGTCAAGCCACTTCTCACTATGTTTGGTGGTCCATGGAGTGTCTTTCTCAAGTCTGTCATCCTTTGAGTCCTAATTTTTGTGATTGAACCTTAATGAGCTCCACCACCCAAGATGACCACAGGGGTAATGGAAATCATTAGAATGCCCCACATGCCTCAGAATTGAATATAATTTGATCCAGACCTCTTTTCCATTCCCTGGGAGCCTGCAAGCATCTGTACTATCCCAGCTCAGATCTTCAATCTCCTCTCAGGTTGATTTGAAGAACTCTGATGTCAAGGACAGTCATTGGGTAAAGGAGGCCTATCAGAAATCTCCTCCCCTTTTGACCTACTCTCAAACTCATGCAGCCTGTGGCCCTTTGGAGCTCTGTTAGGCCCTCTTTTACATTCACTTGAACCTGGCCTTTGGGTCTGGGAGATAACTGGGACTCACCTGCATGTTCTAGGATCAGCACCAAGCTCACAGTACGATTTTGCTATCTTTCTTTTAGAAAATGCAATATCAGGGAGTTGACAAACTTTAATCATGAGTTTCAGGAAGGGTCACTGCAACGACACTTTTGTTCTTCCACACTCTCTGTGCAATTTCTTCAAGAAAAATCATATGTGACATAAAAATCATGTCTAATCATATGTGGCTCAGCATAATAGTCATAATCTATACTCTATATGCAAATGTTAGGCAATAAATATGAAAATATGAATCTCTTGAAGTGAAAAATCAGCTCTTGAGTTTTGACTGAGGTATGCAGCTCCTTCTGGCATTAGTCACATAATCCAAATCTGCAAATTTGGATTCTTGGTCTTCAAGGTGACACTCTAATTTGGCCACAATATTTGATGTAAAACACACAGATTAGCAATCTCCACCCAAAACAAAATAAAGCAAAACTTTTATTGGGTCAGTGAGTAGGCATTGCTTGAAGAAGCATTTCAGAAACTTTGTGCTTTTGGGGCTTGAAATGCAGCCCACTTTCAGTAATGAATACTCTGATGATGACTATATCAAATGGGTTAATTAACTTGCCTTTTAGTTTTAGAAATCTTGGCTTGCATTACAAGGGAATAGATTTCCCTGCTTTTAATGTATTCCATACCAGACATTTGCCCACTTCTCCTAAATATAAACTGATCTCCCCTGTCAGTGACAGAGGCTTGAGCATTTCTGAAGCAGGCTGAAGTAGTCAAGGAGAAATCTGAGAATTTCCTGAGGAGCTTAGAGGAAGGCATAAACCAAGTTTTATGGCAATTGTATTTAGTATTTAAAATTAATAATCATTATAGTCTTATGTAATATGTAACATTATAATTAGTCATAATATACGACTACCCCTCCCAGGAACTTAGTCATGCCTTGATAGTGAGTTGGAGACTGAGTGTTATGGAGAAAACCCTGGGGATATGGATTTATTTAAGTGGGGGAAATGTAGGATAAAGAGTGATTTATTGACAATTTTCAAATAATGAATTTTTTTCCCATCAAGAAGATGATGTTGTACTACTGTTCATGGAAGTTTGAATAATATGAAATGAGCTTCCAGTGAGGGGTGTAGGGTTTAGGTATAGTATACAGAAGGATTTCCTTTTAATAAGTGGAATTCAGCAACGATCAATTCCTAGACCGCAGAGATGGGCGTGGTAGTAAGGAGAAGTCTAGTAACTACTGAAAATGAGAAAAATCACTAAAAGTAAATGAAAATATGGAGTGTAAGTCAGGATCTTGTTTGTTTTGAAACATTCTAACCATTGGAAATTTTTCATGAGGATAGAACCTGAAAACCATCACTATACTGAGAGGTAGTCTATGTCTTATTGAAGAGGACCCCCAAAACTGATGATAATCATTAACTCAAAAATTATGTTTAACCATTATCAAAGGATGTTTATCGTATTAATGAACCTAGAAATATCTTTTTCCATTTCCATATTGTCATAATTTGGTTCAAAATTAAAGTGTACTTCAGTCGTCAAAGTGTGTTTGTTGAATCATTCGATATTCAAGAGTATATCTCTCTTCTTGTGACTGTCATAGGTCACTGCTATTCTCTCGACCTGTTATCTCAGTCCCAAGTATTCAGTCATGTATATTCAGAGCTAGTTTTTTCCCATACATGTCCTGTGGGTACACACTTATGGACTGTGAAGTAAATTTTTCCTATATACTTTAAATGATTATTTTTATATTACCATGCCACCCATCAATTAAACTTTTGCAGTCATATCCCCCCTCCCCCCCAAAAAAAAAATCCAAGAAAAAAAATAGCTAACACTTTTGAGGTAAATCTTGTTAATGCATCTTGTGCATCTTGACAAATGTTTCTATCATGTGATATTCAAAACATCCAAATTAAATTATGATTTCAGCTTTACCCAGTTCATGCATTTTTTCCAAATTTTCTTGACCTCATTCCCTAGCATTTAAAAAAGATCTTGTAAGCATTTGAGGTATAAAGACTAGTCTCTTATTAGACCACATTAAGAAATCTGTGCTCGCTGTAGCTCTATTTCTAGGGTGATATTTCATAATACCAGGGCCGATATTGTGAAGGTTGATGATGTTAAATCCTTAAGAATGTAATCTAGGCATAGCTTTGATAAAGGGCACCCTGAAATTTGAAATAGTTATCCCAGTCTGTATAGCCTTCACTAGAGGAGAGGCTTGCCCTACATACTGGCTCACATTTTCATGCATGCATTCATTCATTACCTTTATTTTTTGAAGTAACATTGTCTTATAACATTAGATGGGTTTCAGATGTACAAACTTCTGTATTAGCAGCTGCATATACTACATTATCTCATCACCAGAATTCTAGGTTCCATACATATTTAGGCAGTTGAATCCTATTTCCCAATTTACCTACCCTGCTCTTCCCTTCCCTTCTTGTAACCACCACTTTGTTTTTTTTAATCTAGAAGTTCTTAATTCATCTGTTCACTTATTTTTTTAATCACTTATGAATGAAATCATATCATGTTAGATTTTCTTCATCTTATTATTTTATTATCCTTGTTGCTGCAGATGATGAGATTTCATCTTTTTTTAAAATCTGATTTGTATTCCATTGTGTATATATACCATGCCTCCTATATCCACTCATTTATTGATGAACACGTAGACATTTCCAGTTCTTGATTATTGTAAATAATGCAGGATGATAAGCAAGAAGGTGAATATATTTTGTTGAATTAGTGTTTTCATAGTCTTTGGATAAATACCTGGCAGGGGAATAAATACATCCTACATTTTTGAGGAATCACAATAGTACTTTCCATGATGAATCTATCAATTTACATTCCCATTAACAGTATACAACGATTCCATTTCTTTGCATCCTTGCCAGCACTTGTTGTATCTTGTCTTTTTGACAATAACCATTCTAATAGGTGTAGTTAATATATCATTGTTGGTTTCATTTGCATTTCTTCAATAATAAGGGATGCTGAGCATCATTTTAGATGTCTGTTGACCATCTTTATGTTTTTTTGGAGAAGTTTCTTTTCAGGTCCTCTGTCTAGTTTTTAATTGCTTTGTTTGTTTTTGTCATTAAATTATATGGGTTCTTTCTAAATTCTGGATATTAGTTCCTTGTCTGATATGTAATTTGCAAGTATCAATGAAGTTACCTGTATATTATATTTCAAGATGACTACTACATTTTAAACAAGTTCAGTGGTAGGGCTTATTTTCAGGTTTCAATGTATGAAACTCAAAACAGTAGCTAGCTAAATAAAAATTGCTTTCCACCTGGATAAAAAATTAGAATTTCTGCTTCCATTTCCTAAGCTAAATCCTCTCCCTAATCCTATCTTAGATACCTCAGCAATAAATTCTTTTCCTCCAACTGGTTATGATTTGATTTTAGCTAAACTCTCAACTGGTCCCTATATACATGCTGCCTAGAGGGAGATGAGGGTTGCACAGCCTGTCAGGAGTAGCTCAAGTAGCTGTTTGTTCAAAGTACTTGCTGAAGCAGAAACAACCCTTTTTGTTTGGAAAGCATGTTAATGTGATAGTGAAATGCACAAAGCAAAGAGGTTCATCCATATAAATGGGTCATTTAAATAATGAGCAAGGAGAAAGGATGTGGTTTGGTGTCAGTACTGATTAATTAGGACATAAAAATAAATAACCATCCCAACATTGGCTGCCTCCCTTGAAACTTACTCTATTAGTGGGCAATGAAGTTAATGCAATTGACAATATAATTACAGGTTAGGTAACAGAGCAATCCATGAATAGGCTCTTGCTTTTTATAGCTTTAATTTACCAGATAGTGTCTCTTAATTTTCTCATCTCTACCTTGCTAATCTTCTGGTCCTCATAGAGAAGTATAGTGAATTAAGCTTATCTCTTAGATTGTATTGGCTACCAGATTTAGATATGTGGGGTTGCCTAGGTATTCAATTTAACCAGTTTTTGTTAAATGCCTTTAATGTGACTTTCACTGTGTACAGTGAGTTTATAGACCCACAATTCAGGAGGGAAAAAAAAAAGCTGCAACAATGTTTACCAGTGATTTTCTTCTACTATAGCCCTTTACTTTGGAATCTTTACAACCTTTCACAAGCAAACCTCACAGTTTCTAAGTTCTGATGTTAGTGAGTTGTATTAAAATGAATAGCATATTTTCAAATTTCTTCCCTCTACCAAAGAGGCAAACCTTGAAGCAACTTTATTCTGTTGATTTTACACAATCATGATGAGGATAGCACAAAGTATTTGAGAGTTAATAATCAACCCAGCTTCAAATACTCAGGGAACACATAACTTGAGATCTATTAGCATCACTGGAGGTCATTGAAACTACTGGAAAGGCACTTGGATCTTGCACATACACACACACATGCCAGGTAACACAAAACAACAAAACCCCACCTGAAAATCATTTGAGAGGCTGCCCACTCTCCCCCAGGGTATATCAGGGTATATGGGTATGTGATTAGGTTAATATTTTCTTGTTACAGTTAAATGAAGAATCAGAAGCCAAGCTTGACTCTGGTCAAGGCAACAATAAACTACTGGATATTCTCAAAGAATTAATTTCATTCTGATACAGAGAACCTTTTTGGTGTTATTTTCAAAAGTCTATTTTACACTTCCAGTGTAGACATAACTTTCTTATAGTGTGAAATGAAAGAAGGAATCAAAATTGAATTGTGTTTTGGAGAATAAACAAGAAAAATGCTCTTCATGTTGCAGCAATGATGGATGTTTTCAGATCCCTTCTTACGATTTATACTTTTATTCATTTCTTTTTCCTATGTATTTCCCAGATTTGCAGCTGAAAGTAAATGATTGAGTTTTTTTTGACCAAAACTTATCCCATTATCTTTTCTTCTCCTTTTTGTTCTTATTCTCCTACTCCTGCTTCCTCTCTCTCTCTCTCTCTCTCTCTCTCTCTCTCTCTCTCTCTCTCTGTGTGTGTGTGTGTGTCTCTCCCCCCCCCCTTCCCTCTGTCTGTTAAACATAGACAAAGCAGAACGGCTCATTTGTATTCTCTGAATTCAGAACTAAGATAAACTCCAATGTCTCACTGTTTTATATCACCACTGAGGTAGCAGGGACATATTGGCCACTGATGAATAAATACAACTATCTGACTTTGAAGCAGGCATATACTGTTGAATAATAAGCAGATGTTAACAATTACCCTAAATGCCCTGGATATTTTGAAAACTTTTATCAAACTTGAGATGGTTTATTGATTTAGTCAGAATTATACCTTGGGCACAAAAATTTTGTCATTTGGGATTCAACATGAGCAAAATTGAATGTCCACTAACATCTAAAATTCAGACACGAGGGTTTTGCTTCTGGAACCTTCTGAACAATAGGTTTTATATTCTTATTCTTCCTATGTAAACTAAAGCACATCTATTGACAAATTTCTCATAGCCTCATATTTTAGGGTGCAATATAGAAAATTAGGAATGGATGATAACGAACATGAACTTTGAACATCAGCTCTGGGCATTTCAGGTGAACAGTACAACCTAGCACTGTGAAAACTGCCCATGTTTTTTTAAAAATAAATGAGCAAAAATCTATATTCCCATTTCTCTGGAGTTATGTTTTGTTTTTTTGTTATTTTTTTGTAACATCAAGCCATTTTAGTTGAATGATACAGAAAGTCACTTTGAATTCAAATATAAAATAAGGCCATCCATCATGTTAACAATTTAATTACCTGAGTATATATTTTTTCCAGCAAAAAAACCCCATTATTTGTTGTGTATCTTATTACTGAGCTGTTGCCTCGGGACAACTTGGCTGTCATCAGAGCAGGCCTTGTGGTAAGAAATGGCTGGCGAGATAGGGAGCAGATAAGCCACGCAGTCCTCTGCCTGCTTACCAGGCCACTCTGCTCCCATGTTTGCTTGAGGCCTCACCTGTTAGAGTCCCTGTAAGCTTTGTTGCAGCAGTGAAATGGTGACTTGTAAAGGCAGCGAAGCATGACAGAGAGAGTGAAAGGGTCGAATGAAATAGAAATGTGATATTTTCTATCTTTGGAGAGCCCAGGAAATAGGGCTCCTGAGGCCGAGGTGGGGCTGGGCTCATTATCACACTGAGGAGAAGGAAAGTTCTGAGATTCATTGTCAGGACTCCTGGAAGAGGCAAAGTAAACATTGCACTAGGTTTCTCTGATTGTTTATGCATCTGCCTTCCCTGTGATTGAGGATTAAGGAATAATTTCATCATTGAGGAAATGAGGAGATTAGGATAAGAGAGGCAAAGTGGAAAGAGCAGCTTCTGGGCCTCCTCTGGTCCTGGGGATTTCAGGACCCCCCACCCGCAGCACTCCACCAGGTGGCGGGATGTCTGTGCTATGTGACTGCTGGGCTTGCTTTTAATTGCACACCCTGGTGAAGACGAATACCTAGAGCAACTTACGCTACTAACATGTGGTGAAAGCAATTACCCTATCTACTTGGGGACTTTGGTGGGCACACAGTGGCAGGGGTGAGGACGTTTCTCCTGTTTTAACGACTTTGCAACATGGTGGTTGGCAGTTTTATTTTGACCTGCACCCTTACAGCAAGCATTGTCAACTGAGGAAGACAGAAAACAAAGACCAGACTCAAGCAGCCATTAGTGCACACTGCCTGTTTCCTGGCTGGATAATGTTACAAGGCAGGAAGGTGTTCTGTCTTTACTGGGGCTCTGAGTTGAGGATAAATCTTGCATTTCAGAGCAGAGGCCTGATAAATGAGGGAGACGAAAGGGTCTGGTAGACAATTTTGGGTATGAATCTCCCAGGTAGCAGGAGGCAAGCGGCCAAGTGGAAAACCTTTGCTTCTGAACCTTGCTCAGGGGTTCCCAGTGCCTCTCCCCCTCCTCTTCTTCCTCCTTCCCTCCCTTCCTCCTTCCCTCCCTCCCTCTCTCTTCCTCTCCCTTTCCCTCTCCCTCTCTTACTTCAGGACACAAAATTCAAGAAGTGTGCTGATTCTTCACTGCTGTTCTGCCTGGAAAAGAGCTATTGATCAGATTATGGTTAAGCAGATGAGTGGAACTTTCTTCAAAGCACATCTCACTGGAGAAGATTCAGCAAAGGCTGATGATGACAGGAAGAGGGTTGTTTCCTTATAATCTCCTCGATAACCTTACAAATACATCTGATTTTCATAGTGAAAGCATGTTTTCATAAATGGAAACAAATAAAACAGTAGGCAAGGACTTTCTCAAAAGGCTTGCCAGGTACATTAAACGCACAAAAGTACATTCACAGCAAAAGTTGGTTGAAAACAGCTGTTTTAAAGGGTTTTTTTTTTTTGGTAAATGCAGTTAACAGCATCATCATTAAAGCCTGGAAGCAAACGTGTTACTGATTACATCCCATTAAGAAATTGGAATGTATCCCCCCAAGGAAGCGCCGCAGCACATACTAAGTGAACAGAACAACCAACTCCACAGCAGCCAGCAAGACTTCTTGTGCTTATGCAGCCTATCAGGAGAGATAAAACGCGGGAGAATGAGAGGACATCTTAACTAATCGGAGGGTTTTGAACAGTGCGATTACAGGGGAGGGTTCCTCCACGCTTGCCACCTTTCCCCAGCCTGCTCCGCCTTCCCGGCCACCGGCTATGCCCACGCCGGGAGGACACGGCGAGGAAGGACGTCGGCGCTGCGATGGGGCGGCGGCCCGCGTGCTCCGGCCACAGGCCGCGGCGGCGCTCGGCCCGGGACAACTGCCCGGAGGGGGCGCGCGCTTCAGGGTGGCGCAGAAGGCCGC